>APFE031300413.1:218203-257193 GCA_000404065.3 Pinus taeda
AAATAAGATATTAATTTTATTTTTAATATTTAATGTAGTTTTGGGTCATTTGGACCTCATTCATGCTTAAGGTAGGTAAATTACATTATTAAAAAAATTGTTGTTGCATAGTCACACATGTATCTCTTTTGAATTTTAATGGATTTTGATTGGCTTACACATTATGACATGGAAATTCAATGTTAATCTTTTAAAATCAAATTTCCTTTAATTAGTATATTCTCTTTTCATTACTAAACTCATTTCATATTTTATTTCTTTCTTTTTCCTTGATGATGGTGATGAGCCCCAGTATTGCAGCAAGGATGCTGCAACTCCTAGGGTGACCAAATTTACTTTATCGACCCGAGGTTTGTACAAAATTGGAGGTGACATTGCTATATGTACAACAGATGCAACAGTCTACTCTTGTCACTTCTTAACTGGGGCGATAGACCACTAGGGTTTTTCAAACCAATGTTCTATTGACTAGAAGGAGGTTAACTATTGATAGTGAATGTAAAGCTATATTTAATGCAAAAAGTAAATGCTTGCCTATGTTAAGGAAATGAAAGTGCTGAATAGAAAGTGCTATGTAAATGACATGAAATCGCCTAGCTAGGAATTAACACACATTACTTGCAAAAGAGACCTATTTTAAACTTGCATTCTATCAGCTAGTTATCTGGACTAAGTAGGCATGGAAATGATCCTAATATTGTTAAGGTTGATGTATGCATGCATTAGCTAAATATTGTAGAAAGGAGTATTTTAGTTTTCCATTTATAAATGTAAATGTTAAACTAATCAAGATGATCTTTTGCAGGGGAGGAAGGTATGGGAAAACTGGTCAAAAATGGTATTGAGGGGTATAGAGGTCATGTTGAATGCCTATCATAGGCTCTAATTATTATTTCTGCCAAAAACAGTTTAAAACAGGCTGCTACAGGGTTTCTTGTATTTGATACAGGATTTCCTATAGTTACTACAAGATGTCCCATTTTACTAAAAGAAACTTAGATGAAAGCTATAAGGAAGGTAGGGAAGGTGAAAGGAAGTGTTGGGAAGGTGTATGATGGTGAAATAAGGTAAGGGGGAGGTGCACACTACCCAAGGATCAACCCAACTCTTCAGAATGGTTGGATTTGCTCAAGGTGGCTGTCCACGGTGGCTACAAAAAAGAAATCCAAATTTATCATACGGTTTGGTGAGAGGTGGAGAAGACCTAGATGAGGATGGTGGAATGATTTCTCCTTGCAGATCGACAACTCCTGCAACAACGCATACTCATTTCTTCATTTATGCACAACTTTATGTAAATGTGGAAAATATGAGTTGAGTTTGAGAAATTGATTTATTGATAGCTAGTGGATCAAATCTATGGAATGGAATTCTTTCTAATCTACAACAAACTTAAGAAACCAAAATGGAAGTTGCAAGTGCTTCTAAGAAATCATGAACAATGACCTACTCAACAAGAAACACTAATCTATGTGACAACCAAAAGATAACTCTATTTTTGGGGCTGTGAGAGTGGGGCCCTCAAACCATGATCCCATGAGGGAGATGAGGATGAGGCCATTGTCACAATATTTTCTAAAGTATTTTCTTTCATTGTTGTAACACTGATCTACTTCTCCAACTAATGGAAGCAAAAGTAATCAATCATTGAAAGACTTTCAAATTAAACAACACAGAAATAATTTTAGTAGCTAATCTATGATTCTAATCTAAGGATACATGTACAAAAAGAAGAGGAACCTCTACTACTAGGGTTGGGCCCTAACCCAAGAGCTTCAACCCTTTGAGTCAACTCAGTGCTAGATTAAAGAAACCCTTTTCATTGTCACCAAAATGTCAAAAATAACATGAGAATAACAATCACAATATATTAAGCTCGAAATTGCCTCTTGGCTACAATAAAAGTTGAATCCTAATGAAGCCCTAGGACTTCTTATTTATACAACTGAAGCTACCAACAACTTCCTTAAAATTAGGGAGGCTTGGCTCCCAAACTCGAGATTAACTTGTCTTCAACTATCACTGGCTTGGCTACCAATGAACTCGGTGGGCTTGGCTGCTTGTAACTCTGATCTAATGAGATATGGTGGACGAATATTCAAGTGATTGAGAAGTTAATGAGGGAGACCCAATCTCCTAAATTCCCTCTTGCTTGTGTACTTCGAGTTCCTGCACTTAAATTAGACAAAAATTTCTCCAAATCCTACAACAAATGCATATTAGGCCACATGAAATAACATCTCACCTTTACCCTTCTCACTATGCAAGATATATTAAAATATTTAAAGAAATGTGAGAAACGTTGATTTTAATAAGATGGAGAGTGGCATTAAGGCCCATATAATTTACCTATTGATGAGCCTCATCACAACCTCCCTACTAAAAATGTTGCTCATCCTTTGAGCAACTTAGTCTATGTCCATGTCTTTCATAACATTTGTGGCCTCTCTTACATCTTAGGCCTCTGTTGATGGAGTTTCCTCTTGTGGATAAAAACCTGCATGCTTTTCTATTTCCTCCCATTGATTTCTTTCCTCTTCCTTCTTTTTACCTTCTATCATACCCAATACCAAAGGTGGAATGAGTTTCAAACTAATCCAATTGATTTTGAGCCTATGTAGTGCATTCTGATACAGTGGAGTACTTTCTAGTGCATCTCTCATTATTTCAAGGGAATTATACTCCCTAATCCTTAGGTTGTATGGTAGGGTGCACCATCTCCTTTGGCATGGTTTCTAGCTTTCATCCCGTAGCAATCTCAAGGTGTTCTCAAAATGTGTGATTGCTTGCTCTTGTGTAGCTAGGTATCTTGGTGCAAGCTGGGGATCATTAGCGATGATGTTGTGGGTGCTAATGACAACCATAGAATTGACCTGTTCTGCTCTGATGTAAAGGGGCTCTTTTTCTTCTCTTTCCAAAACCCTCTTCACCTCCTTCGCCTTGGCCTCCTCATGACTCATCCATGATACAAGGGCCATTAGTTGTAAGTCCCCCAACTTTTCATTGGGGTCCCACACATTCAAGTATGTTAAAGACAAGTTGTGCAAGTAGAATTCAGATATCTTGGCCTTACCCTTTAAGCTGATTTTGTCACATAGCTCAATGAACTTTCTAGAGTCTTGGAAAGGCATAGCCCCCCATTGTGTTAGTGTCTTTATCTAAAATTGCAACCATTGATCTTTGAAATACAAGGCATATGATTTTGGTGGCATCCTGCAATGGAGTGTCTCCATGGAGAGGATTGCCATGGTGGCCAGTTAGCTCTCTTTTTCTTATAACTGCCTCCTTAGCCATGTGTTTTCTACCTCTAGTTTAGATCTCATAATTCTGTCCCTATCTCTTATCCTACTCAACTCTCTACCGATCTCTAATAGCTTCTCTTCCATATGGCCCACATCCTCTACCTTCTTTGATTTGGAAATTTGCATCCAACAATGTTTCCTTCCTCTCACTTTCTCAAACTCAAAGAATAGAGGCATGGAAAATTTATGTGGTATTACTTTACCTCCCTCAATGAATCTGTAATAAGAGCTTAGATTGGGTTGTGGGCTAGATTCCTGCAGCTCTTGGGACTCTCCTTTAGATATCTTTAGAGAATCTTCCTCCTCCTACACTTTTTTTGCTGCTTCCTTGCCTTTACTTTGTCCTTGTTGTCCTTCCTGCTACTTTTTCTATGTTTCTTGTAATGCTGACAGAGTTTCCCGTAGGACTATCTAAGTTTCATGTAGAATGATTTTTCCTTTCTGAAATGGGGTCAAAGGTGCCTTATCTTACTTTGTTGATTCTGACCTTGTGATAAGCCTCCTAACATAGGTGATGGGAGAGTTTGGGGAAGCTCGTTTTGATGTGCCCTCTTCACCTTTTATTTATAGGGAAACTAAATTTTCTTGTTGTTTTGGTGAGTCCTCAATAATGATTGAAGTCTCAGTGGGTGTTTGTGGTTTCCCTTGTTTGATCCTAGTACTCCTCATTGTTTTGAAATAAAGGGGAGTTTGCCTTTGTCTCTTCCCTTTTGACTTGATAGGTGTGCTTAGGGTAGTCAAGGCAACAACTACCTTCCTCTGAGTTGGTTCAGGAGAAAACCTTGGAGATTCCTTCCTTTCCTTGGTGTGTTCCACAGGGCTTGCTTCTTCCTTCTATTCTTTCTTTATACCTTTCTCCTCTTCTCCTTATTTTGCTTCTTCTTCTTCTATCTTCTCTATTTCTTCCTCCTCTTTAGCACTAGAGGTATTGTCCCTATCATATTCAAGAGCTTGTATTTCAATCATAGCCTCTCTGTCCATGTCTCTAAATGTGGACCATTGAATGGGGATTCTTAGCTGGCTTAGAGCATCCTCTAGTATTAGCTTAATAAGTCCATGGTGCGCCAATTTCCAATGTTTTCCCTCTTGGAATTTTAGGCTCATGTATATTATTGATTGCAACAATAGGTAGAGTATACTAAGTCTTTTGTCAATGGGTATTCCCTCCCCAAATCTCAACTCACGCAAGAGTCTAAATTGATAGCCATAGACTATACTGATCCTCCCTTCACAAGAGATATACTTGAGAATATTATAGCTCACCTCATTCCAAGGGTAGGGAAGGCTTTCCCTTCTTATCCCATTTTTGTCCTCAATTGGCTCTTCATCCCTTGAGAAGAATTTTTCTTTGCAAAAGTGCTTGCAGCCTTATCCTCCTTTCTCCATGGCATCCCTTGGGGAAGTGTAGTGATTCTGCTAATTACTTCAAGATAAATTGTAATTGACATTCCTCTTACCACAATAGTAGCACCAGTTCTAGCCTGACAGTTAAGTGCCATGGAAAATTCTTGAGCTACATCATCATCATACCCTCTAAGCAGCTCAAAGAATCCCAACTAGTTGTGCCTTCTAAATATTTCTACCATAGGGAGATGGAGGTGTATCCTAGATGTTTTCGTGGGGTCCCTTATTTTAAACCCTCTTGTCATGGTCCTTTTTTGGCTCGATGACTTTATGGAGTTTGGTAGGCTAGCCTTAGTTTTTAGGGTTACTAAGGGTGGTGGATGGCTACAATTTCTCCCTATCTCCACACAACTTTCAAACTGTTCAAAATTCTTTTAAAACTCCCAGGCCCACTGTAATCACTTAAAAACTCAAATTTTTCTATTCCTAGATATCAATTCAAAGCATAGGAGATATGGGCCACCTACCTTTCACTATGATGCTTTGGATGAGGAGAATTTCTGAGCAATTGGACCCTATGCACCTCCTTTTAGCATTCTCTTTGAATTTCCACTATTTCCTGTAGTTGCTCCTGTAGTGTTGTTTCCTGTAGGGCAGATGAAACATGTTTGCCTCCTCAATGGCTCTCCAAGGTGGTCCCTATCCTCTCTGATCTCGAAATGAACAATGGTGCATGATATTTTGGAATATTTTCTTTTTATAGTCAATTCCTTGGAGTGTTGTATTAGTTAGAAGTGTACGGGATTTTCTCTCTGGGACCGTTGGACCATAGTTAGTTATCATGCAGCCTCTCCTCGTAATCATCACCCACTCTCACACAACTTAACTCGACCGCCTTTTAAACTCATTCTTCTTGATGTGATGTGGCCACATGTCAGGCTGACTAGGAATTCACTTCTTTCTTTCTTTTTTTCGCGCTAAAGGTGGCCAAGTTAACTGGCCACCTCCATCTTATAAAATTGACTTTTTCATATTCCTACACTTTTACTATATCGTACTTAGGGAAGAATTCAGATGAGGTGCCATACCTGTGCCTTCCTTCTCTTGGTTGTTGCATGCTGGAGGGTGACTCTATTGTGCTTCTTTTTTCTCAGGTAAGTGCTTTTCCTTGGTCATTTTTTGTATATTTCTTCATGTTGATGTGGATGTCCTCTTTGTTGTTGTTTGTAGGTTCTTGGTCTCGCTTCTGCTGCCGCTAAGCTCTAGATGGGAGTCATAGTGTTTGTAGGGGTGCTGGAGCTCTTTTATTGCCTTAATACTAAAGGAGAATGCATGGAGAACTGCTGCTGTGAGAGCACAGGTTGCTACAAGGTTTCCTGTAGTTACTACAGGAAATCCTGTAGCTTCCTTTTTCATCATTTTTTTTCTTTTTTTTTTTTCACTTAGAGGAGGAATGGGTGGTGATTTAGGAGTGGAAGGATGGCAATGGAGGAGATGGATTGGTAAGTGAATGAGGCCAATGATGGCATGGCCCTTGGACTCTTTTTTCTATTTTTTTGTATATATATATATATATTATATATATAATATATATATAATATATATATATATATATATATATATATATATATATACATATTTTTCGAAGTGGTTTTTTATGGACATGGAGGATAGTATGATCATGAGATGGTGTTGGGTGAGAGGTAGTGAGGTGTATGGTCTCCTCTTTCAACTTAGAACAATCCTGCATCATCACTTCCCAATTAGATACTCACTTTTATTTGGTTGATTGAAAAGTTTAGGTTGTAGCTAGAATGGTCTCAAATATGAAAATGAGTGTAATTATGTAATAAATATTAGGTGCTACAAAACATAGGAGCCAAAAACTATGTGAAGGAATCTCATACTTATGAAATATGATATTCTTTATGAACTAGACTTCGAATTTATAAGTTGTATTATTATGAATATATCTATGGTAACTGTATATGTATGATACATGGTAGATGATGGCTATTTAAGATGGAAACCCTTGAAGAAAGGCCATTGTTATAACAAAGGAATATTGTGATTGCCACATGTTGTATACTACTAGTGGATGTCTAGTAGTAAGTTAGTGCTCTCCTTACACGAGAAATTCATGACAAGATGGATAACCTAAGGGATTGTTTAGTAGAGAAGGGGACATCTAAACCTAGAGGGTGAGTGTATCAAGGAGGAGGAAACTTAACAGGTTCATATGGGGTGGTGGCTAGAATCTTGTGGGTGAGTTAGAAAGGATAATGAAATTAATTATTTCCTATGGAAGCCATTATATGGGATAGATGCATATCCATAGAGATAAGTATTAAATAAAAAATACATACATATATTTGAATAGATGCTTACATCATGGAATTGAGAAATATTATGCATAAGATAAGTGTTTCTTGATAATTGCTATAATGTGTATGCTTACTTGATTATTAATGTAGGCATATGTTGGAATGTTGAAGTTTGGTGGTATACGAAGATAGTAAATAGGATGACATTGCAAATACAACTGAAGAATGAGGAAAATAAGTGTTGTTAATGAGAAGATAATATTTATGATTGTGTTATTCGAAGGGGGATATAATAGAATGTCCTAGTATTGAATCCCATTGATTAACTATACTTAATTATGATTAAATTTTCAATTTTTTTTATCATATATATTTTAATTACCATGCTTTATTTACACCATAAGAAAGAAATGTTATGGTACATTGAATAATGTAAGTATTATCTTTCTTGAATTTAATAAAATAATAGAGTTACCTGAGATAGAAGCACATAAAAAAGGGGTTATGATAGGATATGGGAAAGGTGAGAGGGTACTAGTGGGCTCTACATGCTAAATAATCCTTAGTTTTCCATTTTTTGAAACTTTTAATTTGTTTCCTTCATCACCATGTTCCTCACTAAAAATATAGAAACATTAAATACCAACAGTGGAATGCATGTGGTGGTTGTGGAGATGTACACCTTCCACAATTATGAAATCAAGGTGATAAGTACCTTAATCATGGGAATTGTGATAGGAGTGGTAAAACCTAGATTTTTCTCACATTTTCTTTGAAAAAAATCATGTCCCCATAATAAGGGGGAAAATGAGGTCTCATGGGGTGTTGGGGACGAGGTTATTTTTTGATTGATTAATTTATCATTATGCCCCCCACATATGTGGTTGATGGGGAGGGAAAAATATCGCAATTGGATGTAGGAAATTTATTGTAGAGAGGCAATGATTCATGTAGTCTTAGAGGCATGTATGTGAATAGTTGTAGGGAAGAAGGAATGATTAATTATTGGTCATTATTGGACTAAGACAAGAAACATATTACAATACAATGATCACCTAAATGACATAATTAATTTTGGTTCTAAGGTGAATGGTGGAGGCCATTTCACATTCACATGAATGGTGTGTGACCATTATGAACTCATGCAAAGAATATTGAAGAGATATGCATGGGACTAGGCACAATAGAGAAGGAAAATCATATGGAAGGGAAGTACGTTATAAGAGAGAAAGAAATAGAGGGAGAGGTAAATTCATTCTCTCTTGGTTGATGCTAACATCCATGAAAGTAGTTTTAGAGGTATTGATTCATACTAGGAGGTTGATCAAGGAATGATAGAGATCATTTGGAATTCATGTGATGAGAACTACAGAAATATGTATAGATTATGAAAATAGATAAGGAAGAGATTCAAATGGTTAGAAGCTAATTCCATGGAAAAGAAGCAAATTCCAGAGAGGAAGAACATAGAGAAATTCAAAAATTGGGTTGGAAAGGGATCCAAGAAAGATATCAAGCTATGTGATGGAGAAGATATGGACAGGATCTAAGGAGGAAAACATGGTGTGGGTTGAACGACCAAGCAAGGAAGCCTTTAAAACTTGAAAAAGGTCAGCAACTAAGTAAATGTTGTTGGAGTTAATGGATAGTATCTAGACCCTCTATGCACACATAGAGGGAGAGTTCAAAGACTTTTGAGGGAATATTGAGTAGATAAGGAAGGTATTCTCATTTTTCTATGTAAGGAAAGCAATGTGTCACCAAAATAGTTGTGTTTTTCCAAGAAAAAAGAAATAGTAGTGAGACAATGGGATAGGTAATTTTTTGTCCTAAGATAGAATTATTTCCATAAAAATGTTCTAATTTTCCTCAGTGGTATCATAACCTCAATTAGGGTGGCCTAATATAAAAAGAATAAGTGCAATAAAGTGTATGGTTGGGTGGAAAATTTATCTACCTAAGTTAATGTTGGCCTTCAAATTACAAATAGATAAGTTTTTCCTTTAGTTTGTTTATTCAATTGGTTAATACAATGCACTTTGTTGGAGTATTTTAGTATTCGAGTGTTGAATGTTGAATATTTCTATAGGTTTACTATTTATTCATAATGGGAAATCAGTGTTATATGTGCCAACGTAATTCTTGTAAATGGAATTTTATATGATGGTACAACATTTTTACTAAGTATCATCATCTCTATTTATTTTTGGATGTGAGTGTGCTAGCAAACATCCATAACGTTATAGTTTGTGATGAACATGCTATGTGAATCGATATTATGATTATATGATACCATTAGGGAATAGCAAGATGGAGCATATGCTTTCTTTGCTAATGTTATGCATGAAACTAGAGGTATATATTTTGCCTCGTCTACTTAATCATACTCATTTATCTTGTAATATTTTTTTATTAAAATAAGAACTCATTTTTTATGCACCAAACTAGAGGTAAAACAAATATAGATCATTTCCAATAATTTTTTTAATTAAAAGTAATGTAACAAAAATTTAGATATAATATATAATTGTGCAAGGGAAAATTCCAAAAAACATAGTTCCTCTCTACCCCTGGGTTGAAAACTAGGCTATCCATGAAGATTTTTCTTTCTCCGAGTGCTTCTTGAGCATTTTAGATAAAAATCCATATGTACAATGCCTCAAATTCTTATTGAGAGTGATCTGGGTGATTTTTTGTTTGCATGTATGTTTTCATCTGTGGGATATGAGGATCAACTCTTTAATTATAAACTTAACTCCAGTACTTGGACTAATAACAAATTTGTGCACACATGATCAAATAAGTGTACACATACGTGTTTGTGTTGGTTTAGATTGGATTTCAATCTTGGAGAAAGAGTATATATGATTTTTTCAGGGGAGAGACAATCTTGTAGCAAGGAAAACCTCTTTTACAGTGAAAATTTTGACTAAAACATTTGCACATAATAGATCTGGAAACCTAATAGATTTGTAAGATATATATATACCAATTGTAATATTTCATTGTTTAAATTCTATTTTTGAATGTAAAAAATGAGTTCAATGTCTTCAAAAATTAATTGAGAACTTGGATTGTGTAAATTACATAGCTTAAACTTGCAATTCTAACACATCTTTGCTTGATTTCAAACGAAATTGGCCAAAAATTATTCTTAAAAAAAGGACACAATGAGAATACTTAAAATGTTTTAGCCATTAAAAAAAAAATCAATTGCTTTATATAATGAATATATAATTTTTTTAATCATATATGATATATACACATTTAAATATTTTTCTTGAAATATTTTATCTATGGAATATATTTTCCACATTAAAATGAGTTTACTGTTATTAATATATTTTTGAATACATTTCAATATTAATTAACCCTCCATATTAAAATATTTTATTTATTAGTCACATTGAATATTTTATTATTAATTATACATTTTTAAATGTTGCATTTTAATTTGATATTAATAATTAAATAAAATACATATCTCCTTGAACATTTTTACTTTTAATTAGTCCTCTTACAACATTGAAATATTTTATTATGATCAACAATAAAATAATTAGTCATTTACGCTCTCTCCATACAAATATACATATGCATGAAGTTGAGATTGAAATAAATTATTTGACATGGATATTCAAAAACATTATTTGAGTCATGTACTAAAATATTTATAAAACAAATTAAGTCGGGTACCGAAATCTTTTAGAAAGTATAAGAACTATACAATTTGTTGTATTCAAAAGTCTAACATTTTTTATTACTTTTAGTTATTTTATTTCTCTATAAAATTGGTATAAGATTATGATAGTTCATACGCACATTGAAATATTTTATTTATGGTTGAGAGTAAGAGTATAACATGTATATTCATTTTTTTATAGCCCACATTTTTTATTTACAGTGAAAATTTTGACTAAAACAATTGCACATAATAGATTTAATCCCTCTGGAAACTTAATATACAAGTAAAATTTTAGGGGTTAATATTCGCAAGTGGGCTAATTTTCCATACTTTCTCCAAAAAAAGATTTGTTAATTTCCATTTTTTCTAAAATTGTTTGGCCCAAATTTTATATAAAGACTATATAAATTATTATAAATTTGAATATTTTTACAAAAATACCACCAAACATTTTATAGATGGCATATCATGGACTAGTAAGATTTGCCAAGGTTTCTAAACGTTAAGATAAATTTTCATCCTTAAAATTTTCCCTTCTAATATACACACACACACACACACACCGCGTTTACTTTTTCATTGTTTGAATTATATTTTTGAATGAATAAAATGGATTTAATGTCTTCAAAATTTATAGTGAAAAAAATGACTAAAAAATTTGCATAGAACATATTTAATCCCTCTAGAAACCTAATAGATTTGTAACTAATATAGAGGAGAGAGATTTAACCAGCATGTCTAAATTTGTAATGTCTTCAAAATGTTAAATCTCTCTCCTCTTCATGGCTACCATAGGATGTCAATAATTGTTGATGTCTATGGGCACCTAGTAAATAAAAAATTGCATTGCATCTATGCATATAAAATCGCTCAAAATATCTCTTCCATCTTCATCTTTCTAATGAAATTTATTTGAAGTAAATAGTTTCAAATTTACTATTCATTTTCTTCCATTGGCATTTTAATATAACTTTTTTTCGTTTCAATATTGAAAGTTTTGCATTTTAATATAACTTTTTTCATTTCAATATTGAAAGTTTGGATGATAGTCTTTGTTTTGATAATACATCTATTATCTGGTTAATTTTTTTTAATAAGATGTCTTCAGAAATCCATTCAATTGTGTTCTAGTTGAATTTTTAAAACGGCCAACATCTTACTATTCCAAGAATAACAACAACTACTTGATCAATTCCTAGTAGAAAAGTAATCGATCAAATTTAAACAATTTTAGTGAAATTTGATTTTTAATAGGGTGTCTTCCAACAAACAGTCTTCTGGTAGTGTTTTTCAAACTGTTAGCGCCGTGGATTGTATTGATTTCGGAACGTAAGGTATTACTTTTTGGAATAGAGATTTTTAAATTTTTCGCAGAGGTTGACTTAACAGTCGGTGGAAGCTGAAAAGAAAGAATCAAACATCAATTATTTTAATAACGACATTGAAAATTCAAAAAAATTGTTATCTCAATAATATTTGAAAAAGACAAGTATATATCATAAAATTAATAATTATATATACCAAAAATTCATTATTGAAGGGAAAAGAGAAGGATTTTATGAGGTTCTCTAATGGGAAGAGATAATAAATGATACTTATCTTATTACAAAACCCCATTACTTTTTTATTAAAAAAATCATTATGGTTCCCAAAAATGAAAAAAAAAAAATTAAGGAAAAGGGAGAGCGTGCAAGAGGAATTTCAACGTAGAAAAAGACGCAGACTTACTGGTACCATTGTGTGTTGATTCTTGACTTATTAATTCAAATTTCACTACTTTGCAAACAATCGTGTACCACTATTCTCAATCTTGACTTCTTAAGAAAAAATCTACACTTTGTGAACAACCCTTGTATATGATTAGGACTAAACAGAGGCAAACTTGGAAGATAGAAAGAGAATTATTTGATCTTTAAATAGACATGACAAAGAGACCTGAATTTTTAAATAAAAATGAATTATTCTTTTGTGACCATTTTTTCCAAAAACTGAGGGTCACTATCTCCCAATTAATCCTAATACCATGAAATATTGGTGAATGAAAGAAAGAAACTTTTTTTTACACCGAATGGGAAGGGTGAAATAACTATCATAAATACCTATTCTTGAAAATTAAGGCAAATGGAAGTAACTCATAATTTCAAGGGCTAAATTTACATTCTTTACCATTTCCCTTAAAATAATGTGGGCTAACCTCCATAACTAATTTTTATCAAATAAATTTGAGGCAATTAGTAACAATGTACTATGATACAAAATATTCTCCCAATAAATATTTAAAACCCCTTAATTTCGCCCAAGGGCAAAAATTCGCCCCTAAAATTTTCCATGGAATTAACCCTAGGAAGACCTTTCATTGAGCTTCATTTGATTTTTTGTGTCAAAACTTGGCCTTATCTTAATCAATGCTCCCTTTGATCGAGAGACAGAGCATTGCAATGCACCCTAGCCTTCTTTGCACTTGCATTGCAGAGCACTAGTGCCTTTTCTGCACCTGTGTTGGCTCCTATTAGATGCAAAAACGCTGCCTTTTGAGCCTTTCTCATTGATTTTCTTTGGTCGAGCAAGTTTTCCTTGTGTCTTTGAGTGTGTCCTTGTCCCTTTGAAGCCAATAAAACACTTTATTTTGTGTGAAATTGATTGAATATTCCTTTGGTCATTATTCAGAGCTTTGTTTCAATTTCTTAACAATTTTTTAGTGTTTTTGCTTTCATTTTTGCAAAAAACTTCCGCCATCAATTGTCCAGGGGGGGACTAAATTGTGTATGAATGATAATATCCTTTGAGTGTCATCACCTTTTTTTATAAGACTTTGTTTCATTATTTCTTTCTTCTTGTCAATTTTGGCTTGTATGCATAGATTGATTATTGAATTTGAAAAGTAACATTTACATTATAGTTAAAGTTTGTGTGGTTTCTTTTCATCAGTGATCAAGTTGCATTCATATGTTTCTTTTCACTTCAAACATTAAAAGAAAAGAAAATAAAATAATTATTTGCATTGCATATAGGACTTTGATTTTAATTGGAATATTGAAGTTGAGAAGATTGATTATTCCATCGCTTGTTTGTTGCATTGTTGATTGATGTCTTCTTCCGCTACTTAGTTATGCCTTTCATTGTTACAAGGAAAATGAAAAGAGTTATTTTTATCATATTAGTTTCATTATAGGTGTGTTCAGGTGACATCATTTTCTGAGCCTTGAAAACGAAACATAATTCAAAATAAACTATAAAATTCACCTCAATTAACCTAAGGATCATTTGAAACTTAACGACACAAATAGAGGTTCAGGCTAGAGACGTCTTTCAGCATCTTTAAATGTAGGAGTTGTCATTTTTTCCAGCGTTGCATTCTGAGGGTGATATCTAAATTCCATGTACGTAAGTATATCAAACCATTCTCCATGTACCTTAGGGTATATCAAATGGCACTCCACGCATGATAAGTATATGGCAACACTCTCATCGAATGATTACGCATTAGACAACACTACTATAGATTGTGCTTCCACGTACCTACGGGTATATTTTGGACTTCCACCCTAGGTCGCTATCTCACCTTAGGTAACTGAGTCAGCCACCTTGTACACTGTGATAACCGAACACATCATTCGAGGATATTTCTTGCCCGTACATAATCCTTGGTTTTCCAAGGTGGTATATTGTAGTTCATAGTTGCTTGGTGAACCCTTTTGCCTAGTTACCTATGTTTTGTTTTTTTTTATCTTTAATTTCTAAATCAATTAATTTACTGTGGAATAACATCTTCACTGTGGAACCACTCCTTATTATTTCTTAGGATGAGACTAATGGCAATAGTTCTTGAGTCCACCATTCAAGGAAACCCCTCTTACAAGAATCCTAGTCCTTTTCATCCTTTGGAAATATTGGTGCTCCCTATATGGAAAAGTTGTCCCTTCTCGAATTTACCATTGGTTTTCCAGTTTGGTTGTTTTCGACCCCCATAGTTTTGAATGTCCAAACTACTTTTCAACCAAGTAGTGCTCCACCTAAAAAAGTTTATCCTAACATTGACCCTTTGCCTTCTTTTCTTGTTTGGTCTAATTCATATTCTTCCTCTTTGTCTGGTGAAAGCCTTAAAGTTAGTAACCATGTAGATAAGAAGAAGAAGAATCAAAATAAGCAAAGGGGCAACAAAGAATCCATTTCTACCAATGCAACTGATGTTGAGAAATCTTCAAATCCCCACAAAATTAAATTCCCTTGCAATTTATGTAAGGGTGATCACTTTCTTAGATATTTTCCTGGTGTTCCCAAGTTATTAGAAGTGTGGTCCATAGGCTCACATTAGCCTTTGTCGCCAGCTTCTGGAGATCATGTTGGTGACAAACTGTCAATTAATGATCATAAGTTTCATGAAAACAAGGGTAAAGTTAAGTTTCCATGTAGGCTATGTGAAGGGAATCATCCTATTCACCTTTGTCCTTGTATGATCAAGCCTCAAAAGTGTTGGAAAACCTTACAAATTCTGAGCCTCGTCTTTCGGTTGGTTATCAAAATATTTCCCCTAATCCTCGACTAGTGTTTTAACTGATTGATCAGAATCCAAATCCAATTAATTCCACTTTATTTGAATGCGAATCCCATGATTATGTTCCTGACAAACCATCCGTTGAGAAAATGGTTGACTCAATTCCACCTTTAGTTAATTGTACCTTTCTCATAGAGAGTGAACTTCATACCGCTCAAGTTCTTCTCGTTCCAATGGCATAAGGGGACAGTTCTCTCATTCCCACGCCACCCCTCTAAGTAGTATGGTCACATCCTTTAACTGGAGTCAATTGGCAAGATATCATCTTCCTCCTTACTTTCCCTTCTAGACCATAGTACAAGCTTATAGTATGCTCGTACCTAGCACATTCATAAACGAAGGCACATCTATTAGTATTTTGTCCTCAACTTCATGGAAATATTTTGGTTCTCCGTAGCTTGTGCCCATTACCTAGAATTTGTTCGTATTTAACAGAGGAACTAGTCAACCATTAGGGATCCTTCCTTAGTTGCCTATTAATTTGGGAGGAAAGGCTATCTATATCAATTTGATGATAGTCCAAGGCCCTTTGGATTTTAATTTACTTTTTGGGTATGACTATGTTTATATAATGGGAGCTCTTTTCTCTTCACTATTTCTTGTGATGTGTTTCCTACATGAAGCAAGAATCATGATCATTGACCAACTTTCATTCATTGGTCCTAATTCAAATCCCAATCAACCAGCTTCCCTAAATGTTCCTTATGTGTAAGTGGCATCTCCCCCACCGCAGGTTAATTATGTGGAAACATGTTCCCTACTCACATTTACTGATGATCTAGTATGTGATGTAATGCATCATGTAATAAGAGCATTGACTCCTAATCTTTCCCTTGGATCCTTTGATATGTATCATTTCCAGAGCATTTTTATACCTTATGATGAGAACCTCTTGGAAACCATTGCCTCTTATGGACCATGATTAAGGTGTTGGAGCAGAGTTCCTTTTCTTGTGTCAAGCTCCTTAAAAAATGAAATAAGGTTCCTAGAGTAAAGTTCCTTTTCTTGTGTCATGCTCGCTAAAAAATGTAACAAGGTCCTTTGAGCCTAGTTATTTTATTGTGTCAATCTCATTAAAAAATGAAACATATCCCCTTCCAATTTGAGTCTTTGATTAAATCTCATAAATTTCCAGTTGAGTCTTTCACTTGATCTCATAAATAAACCTTCATTCCATCCACCTATTAGTAACTAGTAGTCTACTTAGGTGAATGAAATGAATCTTGGGGGGCATGTTCCTAGAATTGAATCATTATGCTCGGGGCATGCAAACGTATTTCAATCATAACTTTTCTCATGTTTCAAGCTTGTGAGAAAAATGAAACCACCTTCAAACAATTCCAAGCATAGTTTCCCATGTTTCAAGCTTGTGTAAAAATGAAACCATTCTCATCCTATCTCTCATGAATGCCATTTTTATCAGCCTATTTTTCTAGATGAGCCTTGGTTTTCTCATTCTATCGTCACCATATTCTTAGATGGTCATACGCTTTCACTTGGTTATTTTACCCTTTCTTGAGGAGTCGTTGCGATGAGTGGTCATATTAGCTAGCCACTTGACCTCTACATGTTTTGAGTTGTTCCATCATGACCAAAACTAGTTTCTACCCTTTATACCACTATTCCTCAAGGAGTCCTCCTTCAGATCTTTTCAAAATCCAAAAATATGAAAATATTGTCGAGCACTTGTCTTTTCAAACTCATTAAAGTAAATGAAAAAATGTCTACTCAATATAAGTTTAACAATCTTTTGGACTAAGATAGGTTATTTACAAAAAGGGAATACCTTAGTCGAACATGGCTAATAAGTTCTCATGAGTATTGTTTTCTACCTTTTCGAACTCAAGAGACTATTTACAAAAGGAATCTTTGGATTTTTCCTTTTCATATCTTTTTAAAACTCTCTAAACATGAAAAAGGAGTCGAGTTATGCCTTCACTAGACTCGTAAAAACATCAAACAAATATGAACTCATCGCACATGACGAGACTGAACCACTCCTTCTCGGGTTTTGTTAAATATAATTAAAGGCATTCATCTGAAGGATGAAGTTATAGATCAATCATATGTTATCCTCCTCAAGCTTGTTAAAAAATAAATAGGTACTAACCAGAAATGGTTGGGGGAAATGGGAAAACAGGCTACTCCACCTATTAATGGTAGTGAGTGTGAGGATCCAACTTAGGGTCCTCTAACTAAAACAAAATTTATTTAATTCAAACACAATAATAATAGAAATAGATTATTTATAACAAGACATTTATTTGATGATAATATACAATTAAAATTTATCTATAACATATGAAACAAGTAAGAATTTCATTGCAATAATTTACATAAGTAATCAATAAATGGAAGAATACTTGTTCCAATAGCTTGGTTGAGATGCTCCTGACTCTGTTGGGATGCTCCTCTCGGTTACTTGAATGAATTTACCTCCCAACCAACTAGGAATAATTTCCTAGCCTAGGGAACCTCCACAGGTTCCCTAGCCCTCTAAGCCCAGTTCCAACCAGTTGTAGTGTGTCCAAGTTAAACCAACACTCTCCAATAGATCCAAGTCTGAATTCTCTCATTTATCTCTCCATTCTCTCTGTTATAGACATATTTGGGCACATCAACCCCAAACTTATCTGTTGATGTATTAGGGCTCATCAACCCCTAAAAGGGTTGTTTCATACCCTAAAGGAACATAGTCATCTAAATACATCATTCCCCAAAAGTTCCATCTGAGAAACCATCTAGAAACTGCCTAAATTGAACCATACTGACTGCTCCACTGGCAAAGTGCGATGCATACTGAGTGGTACACTACTAGGGTGTGATGCATACTGTTTAGGCCTTCTATATGGTGCAATGGGCGAGGATGGACTAATTTCCGAGACATTTGTCAGTTGATTGTTCATGAAATCTTCCATAACTTTCTCCTATGCCACTTGCCTCTCTGAATTCGCCCAAGGATGAATAAGGGATCTAAGAAATCTCCAATCCCTTATCTTGTGGAACCCATTGTAACAAGTGGAATGACACTAATCAAACCCCATGGATGAATCACACCCTTGCACACATCTATAAATGGATCCCTCATCTAAGAGATCTGGGGGCTGGAATATTGTGAATTGCAAGGCAGTGTTGATAGTTTGTAATTGAGGAAAGAGCATTGTATTGTTGGAGTGATCTTGTTATTTCATGAGGTGAAGAAGGATTGAAGCTAGGAGGATGATGCTGGATCAGACAATTGGGTTGTAATTCTCCCTTCTATTAATAAAGTTCTTCAAGTTTTCTTCCATATGATTGTTTCAAATTGTGTGTATATTATGATGTGAATATTCATCATTTGTGAATGTTACATTTGTTCATTATATTATCTGATTTGGTAATGTTTTTGTTGTAATAGATCATGATGCTTTGACGGTTCTTTGTTGTTGTACTTGTGTAGGTACTCTCCAAGCGTGTTAAGTACGGGGAGGAGTTGCAGGCTATATCAAAGGGGAGAGAGATCAAGCAAGGGATTAAGTGGAAGTTATAGGTTGATTCCAGTATCTTTTTCTTATCTGTTACACATAGAAGAAATCGTTGAATTGCTTTAAATTGTTGTTTCTAGGGTAGCTGCCAAACCTAGAGGGCTAGCATTCTTTAGGAATACTATCTTTCCCAAAAACAAATTGGCGACTCCATTGGGGACTGAACAGATGTCTGTTTGTTGTTATTTTTTGTTCTATAAACTATAGACAGAGTTTGAAGTCAGCCAAGTAGCCTTCAAACTGCTCTTTCTCTGTAATTGCATAGGAGATGAATGATGCTTCAGTCAATCTCTAGTTTAGTTTATGAATTAAACATTTAACTTACAAGTACATCTAGATGCCCTTTTGGTAGCTTAGTAATATCTCAAAACATTCCTTCATACTTTTCTCTTTATTGTTCATCAAAATCCATCTTAAATCATTGAAAATAGCTGCACATCTGAGCCAAAACCCATTTCAATTATGCTCCTTGGATCATCGCATTGTCTTCCACTATAACTCGGTATGCATCACACCTCCCGAGTGTAGTAAGTGCAATGCATCTCTATTTCTGTGAAGCCCAGGTGCGATGAACTCTTTTTCCATTCTAGAAATTGAGGATTTTTTACCTTGTTTTCAGTTTTATTTAGTTGTTTTTCTGCATATGAACAGTACCTCTTTACTGGAACTTACTTGCATCACTTAGATCAGCCTCAATTACATTAGTATTAGTAAGTGTTTTTTTGTATTTGTTCATCATTTACAATCCTTTGTCGAAAAGTTGTTTAAATCGATTTGTCGCTTTGATACAAAAAGTGTTGTAATTGTCATTTTGTGTCGAAAAGAGAAGTGTCGTGAATTCTTCCTTCCCTTGATAATCGATTGAACTTTTCTTCATATATTTGATTTGATTGTTTATATTCGACGTGTTGAAAGCACTTTTATTCAAAATTGAAAAGTTTCATTGAGTCTTCCTTTCTCTTTTGAAGGCGAAATTGTCGAAAATGTCATTTTGAGTAAAATATTTCAGATCTTTGTTGCATTTAGTTTTCCTTTTTGGCATTTTTGACATTAAGGAGAACGAAAACAAATACATGCATTTGCATTTAGCATTTTTTTTTGTTTGTGTGAGAAAATATGATTTAGGGAAATGCACTAGTGTGTGCTCTTTGCTCTTTGTTTAAAAGCACTGTAATTTTCTTTCCCTAGTAGCTAGGATTTTCATTGCTCAAAATAAACAAAGATTGATTATCATTGTAGATTGCATCTTACGAATTTCAGATTATCATCATGTGGTGAACCATTGAAAGGAAAACTCTAAACAATATCAACTTTAAAATGAATTTCAATGAATCCAACAACGCTTTGGAACTTAACGCAACATATCTAGAGGTCTAGGCTAGAGACGTGTTCCGACATCATTAAAACTAGTGGCTATCATTTTCATTGAAGGTTGGGTGATTCCTCCTCCTTGATACAACAAGTGCTAGCATGGACTTGTGCTCCTCGTACCATCACATATATATTGGGAGACCACAATAGGTTTAAATCCTTTATCCATAGGAAACTGAGTCTGCCGCCTTATTGATCTCCATGCACTGAACACAACATTCGAGAAGATTGACTATTGTACATAAGTCCTTGGTAATTTCTCTTTAATTTATCACCAAGATGTATATTGCAGTTTTGTGATTGGTTTGGTAATACCTCTATCTAGATTTTCCAGAGTAGTCACTTTCGTTCCTTTTCAACTCCTTAAAAGAAAAGGTCCATCTGAGCACTTGTTCTTTCAAGCTCATTAAAATTTGAAGGAGACTAGAGTAATCTTTAGCTTTTTCTTGACTCTTAAAAACTGAAAAAGCAAATTTGTGTCCAAGCATCATTAAAATTAATTGAATTTGGAATAACATCCCTATTCCTTAGTTGATCTTAGGTTGAGACATATGGCGACAAATCTAGAGTCCACTGATCAAGGAATCCCTTTTGATGGGAATCCTAGTCCTTTTTCTTCTTTTAGAAATATTGGTGCTCCTTATATGGCTACTTTATCCCTTTCGAGATTTACCATTGGCCTACCAATATGGTTGTTTTCAACCTCTTTGGTTCAAAATGTCATGATTTCTCCATAATCGAATACACCTTCAACTGGACAAAATCAACCTCCAGTTGATCCTGAAGTTGACCCTTTGCCTTCTTCCTCATTTTTTTCTTCCTCCCCTTCTTCCTCTTCACTTGGTGAAAGTATTGATACTAGTAACCAGGTGGCTAAGAAGAAGAAGAAAGGGCAAGAGAAGAAGAAGAAGCCAATTCAACAAGGGGGCAACCAAGCAACCATTGCTCTAAATGCGACATTAAATGAAAATCCATCCATTAAGCCTCACAAAGTCAAATATCCATGCATAATTTGTGTAGAAGACCATTTTTATTAGAATTGTCCTTAATTTCCTCTAATCTTGAAAGAATGGTCTTCCTGTTCACACCATCTCCTGTCATCAACCTTTGGAGATCATGTTGGTTACACACCATCAACTAGTGATAGTAAAGTTCATAGGTAGAGGGGAAAAGTCAAGCTTCCATGTAGGTTATGTGAAGGTATTCACCCCTTTCACCTTTGTCCTTATTTGCATGAAGCCAAAAGAGTGTTGGATAACCATCCTGCTTCACCGCAGTGACTTCCATCTGGTTACAGGAAACTCTCCCTGAATCCTTCACTAGGTGATGAACTGAATGACTTAAATCAACCATCAGTGAAAACCACTCTCTCTGAAAGTGAATACTATAAGTCTATACCTGATCCAAATCAATAGGTTGAGGTAACGGTTGACCTGATTTCACCTTCAACTAATTATACCTTCCCGAAGAGAGCGAAAATGATACTACTCAAGTTCTTTTTGTTACTTCATATTCTAACGAGATTGGGGGCAATCTGCCTGTTCCATCAAGACAGGAGGAAAATCCTCCAGTTCTCGTAACTCAAGGGGTTAATTCTCCCATTTCTACGGTACCCCCTCCAAGTAGTCGAGTCACTTCCTTTGATTGGAATCGACTGGCAGGATTCCATTTTCCTTCTTATGTGCCTTTCTAGATCATAGTAGATTGTATCTGGCACTATTATAGATGAAGGTGCATCTGCGTTTGCCACCGCTCGTGCCTGTTACACAGAATCTGTTGGGTTTTAATAGAGGAATGAGTCGACCATTAGGGATCCTCCCTCAATTACCTAGTACTTCGGGATGGAAAATGGTTTATTTGAATGTGATGGTAGTACTAGGCCCTTTAGATTACAATTTACTTCTTGGGCGTGACTATGTTTATAACATGGGAGCTATTGTTTCAACACTCTTTCGAGTGATTTGTTTCCCGCATGAAGGCAGGATTGTCACCATTGACAAGCTTTCATTTCCCGATCCAAATATGGCTTATAGTCAACCATCTTCCCTAAATGGTCCATTTGTACCAATGGTATCATCCCCACCACGGGTTAATAATGTGGCAACCTGTTCCATACCTACATCGACTGGCGATCAATTCAGTGATGTTGTACATTATGTACTGGGGGCATTGGAACCAGAACTCTCCTTCATGACAACTTATGAGTTCTGAACAAGGAGTACTAGGAAAGTTCGTTGTCTTGTGTCAACCTTGTTAAAAAATGAAACAAGAGTCCATGAGGGTAGTTTGTTGTCTTGTGTCAACCTCGTTAAAAAAGGAGACCAAGGGTCTCCGAGGATAGTTCGTTGTCTTGCATCAACCTTGTTAAAAAATAAAACCAAGGGTCTCCGAGGATAGTTCGTTGTCTTGTTTCAACCTCGTTAAAAAATTAAACCAAGGGTCTTCAAGGATAGTTCGTTGTCTTGTGTCAACCTCGTTAAAAAATGAAACCAAGGGTCTTCAAGGATAGTTCTTTTATTGTGTCAACCTTGTTAAAAAAATGAAACAATAGTGGTAAAGATAATTTTCCCTCTAGGTTATGTGATTGGTCTATCACACCATTCACCTTTGTCCATCTGGATAAAGCCAAAGAGGTGTTGGATAACCGTCCTGCTTCACCGCAGTAACTTCCATCTGGTTATAGGAGTCTCTCCTTTTCATCATGTTGTGGGCATGTAAACAAATTCAAGCATATTTTTCATTTTAAGCTTGTGTAAAAAAGAAACTAAAGCTAAGCATAGTTTGTTCATTTCAAGCTTGTGTAAACATGAAATTGAATCCAAGCATAGTTCCCCATGGTTCAATCTTGTCTAAAAATGAACCCATTTTCAATTTTTAACCCTTGTGATTACCATTCTGTCAGCTTTTTGAGCCTTGGTTGTTTTCACCTCATCACAACCATCTCTTTTGCTGATCATACGCTTTCACTTGGTTGTTTTACCCATTTTGAGGAACAGTTGTAATGAGTGGTCTTATTAGACAGCCTCTTCACATAAATCAACACATTTTGAGAAGTTCCAACATGATTAGGACTAGTTTCTACCCTAGACACCACTCGTTCCTCAAAATAGAGTCCTCTTTAAACCCTTTTCAGACTCATTAAATATGAAAAGATTGTCGAGCGCTTGTCTTTTCTAGCTCATTAAAGTATTGGAAATGTCATCCCTCCTATATTATTTTATCATTTTTCAGACCTGAGGGATTACTTTATGAAAAATAACCTATGGAGTTTTTTTTTCATCCCTTTTCAAACTCTCTAAACATGAAAAGGACCGAGTTATCCTTGTCATTAAATTCGTTAAAGCAATAGCGACAAAATTGTCCATCTAGACGAGACCGAGTTTCACTGTCGCTAGACTCGTTAAAACATTAAATAGCAACAGGTTTTCCTAAAGGGAAAATTACAGAACAACCATATGTTATCCTCCTCAAGCTTGACAAAAATAAAGAGGTATTGGTCAGCAATGACTAGGGAAAAAGGGAAAAAAACTTGAAGAATTTATGGTAGCAAGTTGCTCTTGAACATGACACTTTCACTTCATCACCATTATTGAGTTGGGTTGGGTTATTCCATCCATCGATCATCTCATCATTGATCTTTCATATGATCCATATTTTGGGGTTAACGTTACCAATTCATCTCAGTGTCGCCGACATGTTCAAGAGAAGTCATTCAATTGAGAAATCACAATCCAGTTAATGTCTCATCCACTGCAATACCACCAACCTTCATCTTTTTCATGACCGCCATTCCTAAACCTTGTGTCATCAGTTCATTTTTCACTTCCAGAAAATCATTTGCTTTGTTTCGTGTCGTAGATGTGGGATACATCAAGGCCCTCCTACAATAAGACCCTTCTTGTCGACATCAGCTCATTATCCAAGAAGTTGACTCAGAAACAACCCTTTTAGTGCTTTGGAGCTTGCATACATCAATAGCAAGTTTCTCACTTCTAGCGACAAGTTGACATCAATGGCCTTTGACCAAAATATTTGGCGTGGTGTTCAATATCGAATCATGTATTCACACCACATGAATTGTACTGTAGTACCTTGAGGTTCATTATCATTATTGGTGATTCCTCTCGCGTCTGTTAACAGCTCACATCATTGGCTGGTAATCAGGCGATGTCTTTCCATGTTCGACTTCAGAACATCTCTTCACATGGATTGACTTGTACATCGAGCGAAGATTGGACGAGTTTGAAGATCTTGGATCTTGTTTCATCCATCCAGGATATGATATATTCAGGAATATAAAAACATCAAACGTACAAAGGCTCTACACAGATGGTCATCCTAACCATGGATGATGACTCTATATCTAAAGATTCACCAGTCTGTATTTGCAAACAGTTATCTAATCTATGTACATGAAAGGAATTTATAAAGCTGAGCATGGGAATGCCTCCCTCAGCTAGATCATGAAAATTATATTATGATGATGTATTGCATTGTAACTTATGTGGGTCGCCTTCTAGTTTGAAACTTTAGATCCTCATGATAAAGCATTTCACCCGACATCAATATTTACAACTTCATATTTTATGGGGCAACTGCTATAGACATATTTGGGCACATTAACCCCAAACTTATATGTTGATGTATTAGGGATAATCAACCCATAGAAGAGTTATTTCATACCCTAAAGGAACATAGTCATCTAAATACATCATTCCCCAAAAGTTCCATCTGAGAAACCATCTAGAAACTGCCTAAATTGAACCATACTGAGGGGTACACTACCAGGGTGCGATGCATACTGTTTAGGCCTTCTATAGTTTGTGATGGGTGAGGATGGACAAATTTCCAGGACATTTTTCAGTTGATTGTTCATGAAATCTTCCAGAACTTTCTCCTATTCCACTTGCCTCTCTGAATTCACTCAAGGATGAATAAGGGATCTAAGAAATCTCCAATCCCTTCTCTTATGGAACCCATTGTAACAAGTGGAATGACACTAATCAAACCCCATGGATGACTCACACCCCTGCACACATCTATAAATGGATCCCTCATCTAAGAGATATTGGGGCTGGAATATTGTGAATTGCAAGGAAGTTTTGATAGATTGTAATTGAGGAAAGAGCATTGTATTGTTGGGGTGATCTTGCTATTTCATGAGGTGAAGAAGGATTGAAGCTGGGAGGATGATGCTAGATCAAACAACTGGGTTGTAATTCTCCCTTCTATATCATGTGTTCATTATATATCTGATTCTGTAATGTTTATGTTGTAATAGATCATGATGCTTTGACGGTTCTTTGTTGTTGTACTTGTGCAAGTACTCTTCAAGCGTGTTAAGTATGGGGAGGAGTTGTAGGCTCTATTAAAGGGGAGAGAGACCAAGCAAGGGATTAAGCGGAAGTTCCAGGTTGGTTCCATTATCTTTCTCTTATATATTACACATAGAAGAAACCGTTGAATTTCTTTAAACCATTTTTTCTAGGGTAGCTTCCAAACCTAGAGGGCTATCGATCTTTAGGAATACTAGTTTTCCTAGAAACACTCTCCCTTCTCCTTCTCCACGTTCCTCCCCCAAAACACAATCCTCCAAAACCAAAATCAAGACCAAGGATTTCTCCCCATCTCCTCTCATCCTCCTTCCCCTTTTATGTCTCATCCTCCCATCCACTTTAACCACCTATCATTAATGTCATGATTACCCCCACATCCTTTCATTTTAGTACCCTTGACTTTTCTTACCCTATCTTATTCAAAGTAGATTTGAGAAGAGACTTTGAGAATAAAATATGGATATTTAATTTAGAATTAAATTGGAGAAGGCCATATCTTCTCAAAAGTAGATTTGAAAAGACACCTTGGGATATGGATATTTAATTTGGAAATAAATTGGGGAAGACAATATCTTCTCAACAGTAGATTTGAGAAGTCTCCTAGTGATATGGATATTTAATTTGGAAATAAATTGGAGAAGACGATATCCTATCCAAAATTAAATTTCAGAAGACAACTTTTGAATTGAATAATAACAATAATAAAAGTATATACCAATATTTCTTCATAAGTATAAGCCAATATTTTCAGATTAATTAAACATTAATAAAAATTAGCACGATAGGATAAATTAGGGCATTACATACATCCCTCATTTAGAAAAAATTGTCCTGAAGTTAGAGTGAAAAAGATACAAGGAGTTCAAAAGAAGTTTGACAATAAGGCATAACAAAATAGAGAGAGAATTATAATAGTCAAATTAAGTAAGTCAGGAAATGATACCACTTCCCATCAAGAGTCTCCAACTAATCTATATCCTCCTATCCTTACTAACCTACTTCCGCTCCCACCCTATTTAACCAGTGATAAAACCAAAATGGCAGAAGCATCGACTATATCAACCTAACTTCCCCAGCAGGAAACTGGCAATCGTCATCACATGTCTAGGGGAGTTGTCCATCACTGCCCTACCACAATTCCAAGTTTGGAGGTTACACAGTGGGAAATTCCTCCACCCCTCCTCACAACTAGGATCAACACCATAATATGGACCACACTACAACATTGGTTGGATACTTGTCACCTACCATTTACAGTTTACCCATGTCATGAGAGTGAATATCAAGTAGATACAAAATGTAATAGAACAATGTACATACTACCATTCCTCATTTGATGTCTCTACATTCCCTGTCGGAAGAGTAGATCTTGGTTATCATATAGTTCTTTCCAATTTGCAAGTTAGTTCTCATTCATGCATATATGTAACAACAAAATAGATATAGATAAGTGATCTTAAGTATCATGTTATTAAGTCTAGTATCCACATGTCAATTTTGTACTTCATACTAGAAATAAATCTTACATTAGTTTCTCCAACACATATTCCCTAAAATTGACCCTCAAGGGTACTAGGGAGAAGGTTTGTGGCCTCCTTCTTAGTGCATCAACCACCACATTCTCCTTTCCATTAATGTATGAGATCCCAAAATCATACTCACTCATGCATTCACTCCACCGCCTCTTTCTAACATTTAAATCCCTTTGAGTGAAGAGGTGCTTCAAATTTTGATGATCTATTCTTAACTCAAAGCTTCTCCCAATGAGGTAGTGTCTCCACAGTTTCAAATCTATCATGATTGTTGCTAACTCTAAGTCATGGGTAGCATACAACTCTTCATGTTTCTTCAATTTTCTAGATGCGTAAGATATTACTCTGCCTTCTTGCATCAATACTTTTCCTAATCCCTACTTCGAAGCATTGATGCAAACAAAGAAATATTTTTCCATGTACAGTACTCAAAGGATTGGTGCACTAGTTAGTAACCTCTTTAGTTCAATGAATGTAGTGTCACATTCATATGTCCATTCATACTTGACCCCTTTTCATTGTAATGTGGTGATGGGTTTTGCAATCCTCAAAAACCCTTCCACAAACCTGCGATAATAACCTACTAGCCCCATAAAACTACACACCTCATGAGAATTTTTCGGTACTGGCCAATCCATTATGGCCTTTACCTTTTCCGGGTCAACTAAAATCCCTTCTCCTGAAATGATGTTCCCAAGATAATGAATTTTCTTCTGAAAGAAGGAACATTTTGACAATTTTCCATACAATTTATTTTCCCTTAAGTAATTCAATACCACCCCTAGGTGCTCTCCTGATTATAGATCGATCTTTGATAAAACATTTCTCCCGTTGTTTGATCAAATAGGTCATCTATTCTAGGTATCAGGTACCTATTCTTTATTATGGCTCTATTCAAGTCCCTATAATCTATGCATAGCCTTAAGGAACCATCCTTCTTCTTGATGAAAACCAATGGTGCACCCCAAGGTGAAATACTAGGTCAAATAAATACTAAGTCTAAAAGCTCTTTTAACTGCATTTTCAAGTCACAAAGTTATGAAATTTTCATCCTATAGGGTGTCTTAGATATTGGTTCTAAACTAGGTTTTTGGTAAATTGTGAAATAATCTCCCTCATAGGTGGTAATCTAGGCAATTCCTTAGGAAAAACATCCTCAAATTCTGACAAAACTGGGTGTTGATCTAGGAAGGGTCCTTTATGGTCAGTTACAACCTTAGCCACATATATTTTACAACTTTGTCAGAGACAACGTTTTACCTTCATCGTGGAGATGAATCGTAGGTACACTCTTGTCTTGATACCACAAATCTCAATTGATCTACCTTCATCATCTAAACAAATAATGTTATTTTTTAAACAGACCACCAAAAGATCGATGAGCTTCTAGCCAGTCTATTTTGATGATTACATCGTACATCCCCAATGTTGTGATGTATGCCTTCAACTTAGTTATACACACCCTGAGGTCCACCTAACATTGGTCAAAACTAGGTCCTACTGTTTGTTTTATCCTAGAAGCCATCTCAACTTGCTTAAAGTCATTGTGTTCATAGGTTGCGAACCCACATTTTTCTAATGCAACTGGAGAAATGAAACTATCTGTAGCACTAGAATCAAACAAGCTTTAACTTTTACTTTGTTTATCATACTTGAGATTTCTACCACGACATATTGGTGTTCAACTTGTTGGTTATGAACTACTACATAGATTCGATGGTGGCTACTTACTCCCCCCATTGGTGCTTTTCCTTCTCTACAGTCGTTACCAGTTTGTATGATGCAAGAGCATGCGACTCCGAAGGAAAAAGCCTGGAGTTTCTATGTTTTCTAGTTAAAAATAGGATAAAAATAAAACATGCTATCTTTTTTTTTTTTTAAGTAGGATAAGAGGGATGAATAAAACTTGCTATCTTTTCATAAGATAGACAAATTGTAAAATCCTTAAATTATTATGTAAAAAGTTTCTTTTGTACTAAATAAGGTTATCCATTATGAATAAAAGAGGGATTGGCCGCCAAGCTGAAAAAGGCGATGCCAGTGTTGTTTTGAAAATTTTCTCTCATGTAAAAGAACTGAATATTACATTGTGAATTGGTATGGAAATCACTGTAAAAGTTGGGAAAATTCCACAGATTTCACATGGCGCAACTGTTGGTATATGATATATATAAACCTATGTATTAATGTTGCAGTGGAAGCATGGATACATATAATACTGTGTGTTAATTTATTGGACAGCGTAATCTCCAGTTATTGAATTCAGAGCGGATTCTTCAATGTTTGGCTCAAAGGCAGTGTTATATGCATGGAAAGGACAGCGCGTTCCTAACATATTTGCTGTTAATTATATATGCAACCGATTGCAGGCGATATATATATAAAACTGGGTATGAATACCTTGCAAGCGTGGACGAAATGGATTGCATGAGATACATAAAGATTTGTGTAATTATTACAATTGAGTGACGGTGGCAATATAGGTTCATGTCGGCACAAATTCCAGTTAAATAAATATCAAACCTTAAACGTTGCATATGCGTGGTGGTTTATATCAATTATTTGGCCGAACAGGTGTGGTTTCAATACTGTAACGTGTCGGCTTGACCCGCACAGGCATCTGGCCTTTGTAGTTTTCCATAAAGGATTTCATGGTGGATATATCGGGTCTTCAACGAAATGGCCTTATACTTAGTGGAAGATATGGGAATTCCAGAGCCTAAGATGTCACCTTCATTTTGGTGTTAAATTGGTTTCATTGCAGGAATTTCAAAGTATTGTGACGATGGCTTCTATAGTTAACTTCATCCTTATCGTTTGTTTCGATATTCAACCATCCCTCCTCTGATGTTTCGTTATTTCACGGTAACTTATCTTTTAGAGTTTTAATGGCGTCACATGAAAGGACATGCTCAAATATATTGTAGACATAGTTTGATTTCAAGGCATCTTTATATTAGAAAGAAATCCATGGGATTGATGTTGTATAGATTGTACCTCAATCCTTCCTTTGAAAGGTCACCAATAATAATAATAATTCCCTTGTAAGGCATGCGTAAAAAACTTAATTTGTTTCCTTTGGTTATAAATTAGAAAATTTGTGGCTTGTTGAAAAAGGATGGAAGCTATCAATTAATGACTGATACTCCTGAAGCCAGTTCAGAGGAAATTGAGGCAAAGATTCAGGAGATTGTTGTCAAATTAGGGAGATTATCCCTAACGCCTGCAACCCCGACATCATTAGTGGTATCAGAGCCATCAACTGACATAGAATTGAATCTCAGGAGCAGGAGAAGGATGGATTTTAGAGTTGGAAGAGGACGAGGACGTGGTGAAAGAGGACGGACTCTTGCGAATGTTGAGATAAGGGAAAGCATAGAAGAGCTGCGAGATAGATTGGATGCATTAGCCTCAGACAGAAACATAGATGATGGAAATGTCAGTGAGCCTGAAGTTGAAGCTACAGAGGAGGAAGTTGTACAGGTTACTCCTGAGATGAGGTTCTTTCAGTCAGTGTTGAAATCCACAGCCAGGCCATGGAACTAATTAGTGCCGATCTACCAAGGAGGACTGAATCCAGAAGAATTGATCGACTGGATTAATAGCATGGAGAAATTCTTCGATTATGAAGAAATGGAAGATGAGAAGAAGGTAAATTTTGTTGTCACCAAATTAAAAGGCCATGCAGCACTCTGGTGGGATGGTGTGCAAGCGGAAAGGAGGAGACTGGGTAAGCAGCCAATCAAGAATTGGAGCAGAATGGTAGAAAAGTTAAAAGGTAATTTTTTGCCCAGTAATTATCAGCAAACATTATTTAGACAAATGCAAAATCTTAGACAAAGAGCTTTAACAGTGAAATAATATGCAGAAGAGTTTTATAAGGTGAGCATAAGAGCTGGAGAAGCCCAAAATATAGATGAGAGGGTGGCTAGATATATGAATGGCCTCGGGATGGACATTCGGGATGAGATAAGTCTGTTGTCTCCTAAAACAGTAGAGGAAGCTTATCAGATAGCACTGAAAGCTGAAGAAAAACTCATGAGGAAGCAATTTGCCAAAGGGAGAGGGACTTTCAGAGGAAAAGAAAGTCAAGGTGGTAGTGGAAGATCTTCAGCACCTAAAGAAGGAGCTAGGAGTAGCTCAACCCAGCATGCACCCACAGGAGGTGATGCAAGAGGCAGAGGGAGTTTTTCCAGAGGAAGAGGAGCCAGAGGAGGAGGCAGAGAAATAAGATGTTACAGATGCAATAAGTTGGGACATAGAGCTTTTGAGTGCCCAGAGAATGCAGAAATAAAGCAGAGGAATGAAATTGTTGCTCTAGTTGAGGAAGAGGCACTAGTGGCAACAGTAACAAAAGAAGTAAATACACCAGAAAGAGGAGAATCTCTGGTACTTAATAAATTTTTGCTTAAGCCAACAAAGGAGATGGCTGAACCGCCACAAAGGAAAACTTTATTCAGGACAGTGTGCAAAGTCCAAGGGAAATGTTGTCAGATGATCATTGATAGTGGCAACACTAATATTTTGTTTCTACAGAAGTAGTGGAGAAATTGAAGCTGAAGACAATGAAGCATCCAACACCTTATAAAGTGTCATGATTGAAAAAGGGACATCAAGTGCTGGTAAGTGAACAGTGTGAAGTGGAATTTCAAGTGGGCAAGTACAAAGATAAAATTGTTTGTGATGTAATGCCTATGGACGTGTGTCACATATTGCTTGGAAGACCTTGGCAATATGACAGAGCAGCCATACATGATGGGAATAGAAACACCTACAAGTTTGGAAAGGATGGTGTCAATCATACATTGTTGCCTCTGCAAGAAGAAGATGGACCGAGACAGAAGACTGATCCAAAAACTCTGTTATTTGGAAGAAAGGAATACTTGGAGTAGATAGTGGACATACAGTTGAGACAGGAAGAACTCAGAGAAGCTGAGTTGGAAGATGAGGTTTCCATTGGTGAAGCAGAGGAGAAGATCATTGATGATCCCTTGAGTTATTGGGTAAATCCAGATCAGTTGGATAGTGTGAATTCTTATGTTTGTATAACTGACAACTGTAATGTGATTACAGGTGTTGAGAAGGATGCACAATCTTGTGAAGCTGTCATAAACATGGAAAAGAATCTTTCAGGAGATAATTACTTTGAAGAAGAAAGCAGTAATGCTTTTGTTGTTGCAGTACAAGAGGAAGTTCATGTAAATGAAGAAGAGGATCAGTTGGAAGAGTGATCCAGGTGGATATTGGTGGCCACCTGCCAAGTCCACCTGGACCCCCACCTCAACATTTTCAGTTTCCTTAATTATAGCGCAGTTTACTATTTTTAGCAGTTTTTCGGGTCCTGAACTTCTGGAGCCGTTTTGAGGCCCTAAACAACGTTTTTTGGGGAATCTTGTTCTGCGATTCCCGTCATATTCCTCGGAGAGATCTTTCCAACGGGCTATCATGTGCGTAAAACGAAGATCGTATGCCAAAGTTACGACCTCGGGAAGTTGATGTACCAAATTACCCAAACGGGGGTACCAATTTACCCAAACGGGGCCCATAGTTTGGCGTTTCATCTTCTAGGGTTAGGTTTTGGAATGTGAAGGGTTTCCCATTGTTTCTCAACAATAAATAGGCCTTCAAGCCTCATTGTAAGACAGTTCTGAGGCATGTAGCCACACATCTCTTCTCAGAGATAAGCTATCATAGCCCTAGCTGGTTTATTTCTATTTCCGGTTGTAAGCATATTTCAGTATTTTCCATTAATGAAATGAAGTATTATTTCCGCTGCATCTTTGTGTATATGGTTATCTCTGTATTTTATTGCGTTCCTGTTTAAATCTGGATCAGTGGTAAAGGAGCCATACATGGTCCACCATTCAATAGGATTCAACCTATCTCAATCTTCAATTGCATGCACGTTAGCAAGACTCCACGTTCATTGATGTACTTGCTCAATTAGCTTCCTACTTGAGCACAATCCTCTTCATCGAGGACCAATTTATTTAATACAAGCATATACCCATTGTGTACCTTTGGATATGTTTGTGGTTTCTCTTAACTACACCCTCAAGGGTTGGTTGGGCCACCCAAGATGGAAAATAATATTTGACTGGAAGGACATATGCCAGGGAACACAGTGAAACATTCAGATTGTCCCACCTTAAAACCACAAGTTTATAGACATGATCATACAAGATTGCATATCTTGGCTCAACAATGTCCTTGATTTGGCCTCACATGTTGTCATCTACTCATACACCTTCCATCTCACCAACTAATATATATATATATATATATATATATAACTGTAGAACATGCCTAAGCTATTACCAAAACTAACCATCGAGCATTGTGTCCACATCCTGAAATTCAAATCTATCAAGCACAAATGCAACCTTGTCTTTCAAACCCTGCCATAATCATTTGAGACCATACTAGCCAATGTCTCTCTTATCTTCAACAAGCACATAAAGGTGAGGTAATAAAAAACAAATCTAATATTTACAATATTTAGTAGCTACACCATTTACTGATTGTAGAAAATGTGGTTGGGCAGGATTTGATTGGTAATAAATTTTATTATCTCCTTCTCTCTTGTACATTGCACCAATCCATCTATAGGCATCATCCTTTATCTTAACAATATCTTGTAACAAGAGGTTCACCGTCTGAACCAAACACCCTTCTTATGCTCGAAGACTGCCACTGCCTTACAATTAGCAACGTTATCAGTGATGACTAGTATGGCCCAATATCTTGAATGGTTTTTATTAAGGCCATTGCTTTATTAATATCGGTATTATAACAATCAAAGTAATTATGGGTTATACCAACTATTAGATAAATCATAAAATGCATACCCAATATTCCTTTCAATCATTTGTAAATTCTTCCATAGCACTATGGATTTTTCCTCTTTCACTTTCAAGTCTCATGGTTCTAGCTTTGTCATACCCAGGGCTCATGTATTCTTTAAGGGCATAAATGATGGCTTGTACCAATCCATGCCACTAGGGTTAGGGAATTTTCAACGTCAAAAATGGACCTCAAGATAAAAACTATATTAACAAAATCAACTTGTTGTAGCCGCTACAACACCACCCAAAACTTTTAGCCTGTATATCCAAATTTTGGGTCCTTTGTCCTTTTCAAGGTCTTAACAGTTATCACTATTGCTCATAATGGTCAAAACCCTTTAATAATGCAGCGACCATCGAAGCTACAATTGGTGTATGTTCTTGAGGCACACTATCTAAGCTTGCTTGTCCTGCTTCATGCTCGACACTAGGATTTAGGGCATTTGCATTCATTCATTTTGCCATGGATCTTGTAGCATTGTTCCTCCATGCCTATTTATTTATGTAGAGAGAGAGTGTATTGTTTCAGTACTTATGTGTGTTTTTGTATGTCTCATGGCATGGATCACACTGCAACTAGATCAGAAGATACATCACCATCAGGAGCAACTCTTAACAAGAAGCAGATATCATTATGTCAAGTTTTATAAGATGCATCATAAGCCATCTATGACTTAATGTCGGCATACTGTTGCAGGGGTCAATCGGGCTTCATCCACACGTGAGTTTTGACACCCCTCCATTTGGAATGTCCCTAGGCTCCTTTCTCTGTGATTTCTTAGGGTTTGACTCCTCATTTCACCTATCTAGGGTTTCCTGGTATTCTAGCAGATCCAACCTCAAAGCCTTAGGACGTGTTTTGTTGCGTTAGGCGCAAGTCGCAATCACAACTTGCAATGCTAGTCTCCCTAGCCACTATCAGTGTGATTTACGACATTCCTTAAGTTCCATACACTCTTAGCACAAATCACAACTGTATTTCACAGTGACTTGGCACTGATCTCTAAAGATGTGACTTATGACCCCTATTGAGCTCATCGCATGCGATAGATTCAATGTGCAAGTCTTAAGTGTGATCTCTTCACTAGAAACTAAACTTGCAACCAGTGACTAGCCACTAAAATTGTGATTTGTGGCTTACTCAGGGCATCTCATTCCCCCTAGTTGCAAATCGCATTTCTAGTTCACAATCATTCGACACTGTCATCTAAAAGTGCAACCTGCAACCTCACTATCTCTAGCACATGCGATAAACACAGTGCATACTTCCAACTTGCGACTTGCCACTAGCCACTGAATTTATGACTTGCTACCTGCGACTAGCCACTGAATTTACGACTTGCGACCTGCAACTAGTCACTAGATTTGTGATTTGCGACCTCCATGACTCCATGGTAACCCAGTCTTGGTATAATCGTGAAGCATATATCTCACAGTCACACGCTCTGACATAGCATACAATCTCAACAATATTTTTTAGTCAATGCATAACCTTGATCACTAATATAATCTCTCTCTCGGCATAATTACAGTCTTGACTTAATTATGGATCATAGCGTATTCATTATGATGTTGTTACTCTACTGTGATACTCTATCTCAGCGTAATAAATAGTCACAACATACCTATAACAACGAAGATCTCAATGCATGAAGGAAAATATAGTTAGAGACTTGGCATATATATAATAAGTTTATACTCTGTATCAGCAAGCATTCTGAATGATGGTGATCATGATCCTCAAGGTCATAATCTTAACAAAAATCTTGATAGGGAAGAAGTAATGGCCTTGGTGTTGCAGCAGTAATGACAGTCTCAGTAATACAGTAAAGATGGCTTCAGTGTTGCAGCAGTAATGATGATCTCACAGCAAGAAGAGGATTGGGGTCCTGGTCTTGGAGTAGCCTGGTAGGTCAAGGGTTGTGGTCTTCGTATTCGTCAATTGGAATCTCTACAAGAAGAAATTTGTGTGGGTTTTCCTCTCCATGAGGGAGAGGTTTTGGCCCTGGCAGAATGCCAACATCTCGTGTTCTTGTCTCTTTGTTTTTGATAGCTATTTGATGAACTAAAGAAGATGCACTCTAATAATAACAAGTAAAGATTGAATAAGAAGAATAAGTTGAAACACCTCACAAATAATTATCATGAAAAGAAGAATCACTCTAACTCTAACCGCCCTAGATTCTTCAACATAAAGAAGACTCTATAGCCCCTAATTGTTCTTTGCCCACCTCTATCATTGCGACTTGCAACTAGGCTTGGCCTTCTTTCTCCCTCAGACCGCAAGTCGCAGTTTTAGTCACTAGCATTGTGACTTCGAAATGTAACCAACATTGTGGACAAGACTTGTGACCAGCACTGTGAAGAGGAAAAGCAACCAACACCTTGAAGAGGAAATGTGACCAACATTGTGAAGAGGATTTGTGACTAGCATTGTAACTTGAAGATTGGACTAGCCTCTCTCGATGTGATTTGCGACTAGCCTCTACTGATGTGATTTGTGACTTGCGACTAAGAATATTTCATTGCATGTGATGGATCCAACTCGAACTTTGAAACTGTGACTGCCACTAGAAATTGTGATTGCGACTAAAACGGTGACTGCGGCTAGAAATTAAGATTGCGACTAAAAGGGTGCCACTATGACTAGAAAGTGTGATTGTGACTACAAGGAATATGAAGAGTCAATATGAAGTCAAAAGTTCCCGAGGGAAGTCCAAGAGTCATGGGAGAAGGTGAAAGGTCACTCTCCTCATTTCTGTAAATATACCTTCATGCCTCGTTTGAAAGGGGACTTTAGCACTTGAGCTAAGACTAGCATTAGATAACTGCTATATGCTAGCTCAGGCACTCAGCTCTTGGTAGCTAGTAGCGTGAGATGTGCTGAGGCTAGGGTTTTGCATTGGATAATGGTATGAGTAGCCCATGTTCCATTGTTAGGATTTAATGGATTGCAGGGCATGTACTTGTATTTGCAACAGCATTAATAAGATGTTATTTGCTTGTTGTATGGATTCCCATGCATGTATTGGCTTTCTAATGTTTCCATCGTGTTTGTATGTGTTCTTTCATGTGGGCATATGTTAATGATCTTATTTTTAGCTTATAGATTTCATGTATGCTTTGAATATGTGCTTACTTATTCCACGCCATGTCGCTAACTTATTGTGAATTAATTTGCAATTAACCTCTGGCATGTTCTTGTTCATGTACACCTGAGACGATTTACCTTACTAATCTTTCTTGTGGCATGTTGCTTCTTGTTGCTTTGTTGTTGCATTCTTGTATCTTGTTCTACAAGTTGTCAATTTTGAAATGATCTCATCCCATTGTCTAGGCAGTTCATACTTGCTCTAGCATTAACTACCCCTCATTTGACAACGAAGAGCGAAACATTCATGGTGGCAGTTGGGCCCACATATCGGATGAGGCTCCTATCCCAAACGGTGTGAGGTCTAATTGGGACTTCACACCAAGGAGACCCTCTAGTTGTTGGTGGTACATTTCAGCCCATCAATAGACTTTGGCACTAGAAAGAGGTGCAGATGACAAGTTGAGCTCGTGGAGCCTTTATTTTAATACCATATCTTGAAATAGCATTTCCAAATCTCTATTCGGGGTTGTTTTTCTAAAAGTCTTGATCTTTCAATGCCTACAGAAATAGTTTATCACTTGTCACAATTCAATGTTAATGGAGAGGGTCGAACAACTGTATTTGGACATGTGTCAAGTTATCAAATTGTGTCATTCTAATGGAATATATTGTAAAGATTTTATTGCTAGACTATTCACCTTCACACTTGAAGTTCGTGTCAAGCAATGGTGCCACACATTGCTACCACTTCCATCCATTCGTCTAAAAGGATAAATCAACTTAGAATGAAAGTCGAAGAGTCATTAGAAGATTTTGTTGATAGGTTTGTTCATCTTTGTTATGAATTTTCTGAAAGAGACGTGGATTGGATGTATTTGAATGAGAAATTCCAGCGATTGGTTTATGTTTCTCTACAACGTTTCAATATGAAAGGAATCTCAATTCTATTGTTCATCATGATAACTTGGAAGTTACAAATCGGTCAGATCTTATCCCTAATCTTGTCTTGCCCATTTCTGTGAGTCGGGAAAAGCCTTAAACCTACAAGGAGGAAATAACGGCCCATGAAATGATACATCCTCCTTCAACATCATTACCTAAAGAATTTTTTGTCAATAACCATCTAGATGATGAAGAGTGTTTGCAAGGAAATGAACCAAGTTGGCTTGCACCCAAAGCTCTCTTACATCCTGGTGAAATTGGACAGCGTAAGAGTCAAGTTGACATAACATCTCTCCCTATTGACAAGATTCAACTTGAGCCTATTAATTATCTGCCTAAATCTATCCCTGAATCCCCTCATATTATGCTCCCTCATTCACCTATTCGCAGTGGCCTAGGTCTTGTCTTGGATAAAACTGAATCTCCTATCAACCCCACGGAACATGACATACATGTTGATCTGTTGCTTTCTCAAGTTGACACTTATGTGCAGGGTTTGAGTCTTGAACCAGACTTGGTTGGAATTGATCTCTCTTCACATGAGTCTTTTCATCTATTGTACCCTGATTTATTTGATGAATCTACTACACCAACGGTTTCTCTAAATCCTTTAGATCTTTATCCTATTGGTTTTTATTATGGTTAGGAACATGATAATGTTGTCTTACAATTTGAAGATGAAAACCAGTGTTGTGAAAATCGCGATAAAATGAAAAAATCGCGATTTTTTCCCCTTGCCGATAAAATCGCGATAAATAAACAAAAAAAAATCGCCGATATTTTTTTTGCCGATTTTTATTGAAAAAATCGCAATAAAAACGAAAAAATCGTGGGGGTCTCCGGCAGCGAGGTTTTATAATGTTTTTTTTGGTTTTTTAAGGGATGCTAAATGTTTGAAATGCAATTTTTTTTTTTTAAAGAAACAAATAATTTTTGAGTGGGGCAGCTTAATGATCAAGTCTAGGCCCTAGTATTAATATGCGATTCATGGTAATGTTAAATTCTTAAAGTAAAAGTGATATTCTCCTTAATCTTCATTTTCATCCTTTTACTTAAATTTTTAACATTACCATGAAATGACTCAAGATGTTTGAGAGTGGTTCCGACCTCATTGGATTTCATATGGAGAAAGTAGA
>APFE031300413.1:259107-320183 GCA_000404065.3 Pinus taeda
ATATTGAACCAATTTCATTTTATCCAAAGTACGTTGTGGTAGGGTATGCAAAAATATTGAAGCAATTTCATCTTATCCAAAGTACGTTGTGGTAGGGTGTGCGGGAAAAGTAACTTTATGATTTAACATTGTTGTTTGTTTCTTTAATTATTATGATCGCAATTTTTTTACCACTTCAAAAACATAAATGGCCTTGTCTGATTTGTTTTACAAATAAAATTTGAATATTAAATTCAAAAAATAGATATTATTTGTTTATATATGTTTAATGTTAAACTGGAAAATAGATTGGTTGAGTTGTGGTTTAGGAAATGACTATTTTCAGAAAAAAATTGAAAGACTATATTTGGTGTAAAAAGTTGAAATTTTACTATAATTTGTTTCAAAATTAATTAATTAATAAATGGCCTTGTCTGATTTGTTTTAGAAATAAAATTTGAATATTAAATTCAAAAAATAGATATTATTTGTTTATATATGTTTAATGTTAAACTGGAAAATAGATTGGTTGAGTTGTGGTTTAGGAAATGACTATTTTTAGAAAACCTGCCACGTTTCTTTGTGCATGTCCTACACCTTCTTTGTGCATGTCCTACACCTGTGTCCTTCTATTACGAACACTTTGAACTCGGTGGCATGCATTTTGGTATATATTTGTATAGTAGCTATACAGACCCCATTGCTGCTGCGATTTGATCCCTTCTTGATTAAGAGTTAAACCAAGTTTTGTTGCAGTCCAGAAGTAACCCTCTACCGTAGAACTTTGAACTCGGTGGCATACATTTTGGTATATATTTGTATAGTAGCGATACAGACCCCATTGCTGCTGCGATTTGATCCCTTCTTGGTTAAGAGTTTTGTTGCAGTCCAGAAGTAACCCTCTGCCGTATCTCTCCTTCGCTCCAGCGTAAGTTTCCGCCAGCCAAAATTTTTTACTTGGGATTCATTCAAAAAGTAACCCTCTGCCGTAGCTCTCCTTCGCTCCAGCGTAAGGTTCCGCCACCCAAATTTTTTTACTTGGGATTCATTCAAATTCTGGCGTTTTGTTTGACAGTATGCTTGACTATTGTTGTTGCAGGTGCGCATTAATGGAGGCGTGCAGAGATAGATCCATGGGACAGTTATCATTCGTCCCTCTAGTTTTAAATATGCCCAGCTGCCTGCTTTGGATGCTCTACGGTTTGCCCATCATCAATCCGAACAGCATTCCCGTGACGGTCATTAACCTAGCTGGATTTGTTCTTACGGCAATTTACATCGGCATATTCTACACATACTCCGACACAAACCAGAGGGTAAGCAAAGCCAAGCCACTGAAATCTTGATTTTCTTTTCTTCATGGTAACCCAGATACTCTTCCATCAAAGATTTTAAGGGCAAAGAAAGATTTCAATCAGAATTGTGAATATTTTTATAAAAATATTTTTCAACATTTTACTGTTTACTCATCTCAATCAATTCAAGTTATCACCAACTGTTTTAAACTTCAAAGTAATTTTTCATTTTGTTTCTGTTAACAGCTGGAAATCTTGAAATGGCTGTGCACGGTGGCAGCAATCTTCGTATTGGTGGTGCCGCTGATCATGTTAGACGACAATCACAAGAGACGATCATCAAATGTGAGACTTCTCTACTGTATATGTGGTGTCTTCATGTATGGGTCTTCCTTGTGGGACATGGTAAGCCGTTCACTAATCGATAGATACTCTCCACTGTAAGACTCTACTATCTAGTATTTAATGATATTTGTATTCAAGGAAGTGAGGCTTTCAAACTGGTTGTTTTTGGTGAAATCTTTTTGGAAGTTTCCGTCAAGCTGCTCCAGCGCTCTCGTTACTTTAGCGCCGTGCCTCAACTACGTGACCGGGAGCGCCCAGGACCCTTCTCAGAGCTGCTGCAGCGGCCTCTCTAATGTCGTCAAAACGAACCCAGTGTGCCTCTGCCAGCTCTTTTCCGGCGGCAATAGTGCCGGCGTTAACATTAATCAGACGCTCGCAATGGCTATGCCTGCCGCCTGCAAAGTCACCATGCCACCCATCAGCGCCTGCAAAGGTCCAGAATTTTTCTCCCTTTTTTCACCCATAGAAGAAAATTATGAATTTTCTGACAGTGAATTCCTCTAATTTTTTAACTAATAATTTTTCCTGTTATTAACAGCTGTGGCCGTTCCCGTTCCTCCGATTAGTTCGCCTACGGCTCCGAAGGCCCCGTCGACTGGTTCGACCGGTTCCGGTGACAAAACGAAACCCACCAACACTGGTTTGAGTCCTGCCGGAGTCTCTTTTGCAGGCACTTTTGCCCCGACTGCCATCGGCCTGTTCTTAATGGGGCTGATTTTCTCCGCAATTCCTTTGTGAAGACCACCTTGGAATAAATAAATTTATAATGTGTTCATTGTAATGTTGTTTTTACAGTGTGAAAGTGGTCTACTGCGTCGAATGGTAAGCAATTTGATTTATGCCGTGCTGGTCACGAGTTGAATTCTGGTGCTTACCTGGCGACCATAGTTCATTTGTAGGAAAAATGTCGACGAAAAACAATTAGTTGTGGTGAATCTTAATTGGGTATTGTTTAGGGATTATTGATCCAAGTTTGTATGACTGCGATTCAAAAATTTTCTGCTAATAAAGCAATTTGATATTTGTGCCACTGTTTAATTTGATAACGGCTGAGATGAGAATGCGTAATTTCACTTACACATTTTAATGCCTGAACATTGTTTTTTATTTTTCTAACTTGGAAGGATTCATTCTGAGTTTATTTTATTATAATCCCTCTAAATTTTTTTAATGAAATTTGCCTAGTCATTTCGATATTATGTCTTTTTCAGTTTTAGTTTGGCGATCCTTAGTGAGAACGCCCGGTTGCCATGGATATAAAATAACGTGCTTATTATAGATATATATTAAATTTCATAGACAACAGTTATATTTCAATCGGAAGGGTTTTATTTGGTTCACATTGTTCTGTTTTTGAATGGAAAAATGGAATTTTGTTTCACCAAACGAATGTATGCATTGATATAGCGATTATTAGTGTTGAGAATAATGTGCAACTATCTGATCTTTCTCTTAGCGCTTTACTCTTAGATACTTGGAAACTTATTATATTAAAGGAAAGAAATTATCTATATATAAAAAATCAATTAATGGTATAAGAATTTTTTTTTTTTAATTCAATAAAATTCATGATAAATTAATTTCAACATTGTGAATATTGTTTTTTTGTTTTTTAATAAATATTTAACATTTTCTCATTAATAATCCGTTGTCTTCATTAATAAAGATGACTTTTAAATTGAAAAATTAAAATCATTATATATGATTAAAGAACGAGAAATAAAGTTTTTATCCTTAATAGGTTTTGATATGTAATTTTGACTTAATGAAAGTTTTGGCCGTTGAAAAATATTAAACATTATTTTTAACTACTTGTGAGTTATAGGTCATTTTCATCTTGGAGATATGTCCTATTTTCAATTATCCAAATACAAAATAGATTAGTAACTTTTCATATTAATAACTTCCATGAAAAGCAAGTTTGAGACCCAAGTCGAATCATTTTCCTATTTTAGGAAAGAAAAATTATCTACTTTGGTTAGATAAATGAAATAACAAATTGGATTAGTTTGGTTGTGCAATATTCAAGTAAACCAAATTATGCTTGATTTATATGTTTTGAAAATGAAATCCATGACCATATATGAACTCTAGATCTTGTGATGTGTTGTGTGTATTTTGATTGGGAACAGCCAGCGGTTCGGCTTATTTCATCGCAGCAGATAAAGCCATTCTTATTTCATTGCAGCAAATGGAAAATCATGCGGACTACTGCCCCTTAAAGCAAACAACGAAATTATATAAAAGGAAGATCTGCCTGTGGTTGCCCGCTATAAGTTAGTTAGTTTTTCATTTTTTTTCCTCATGATAGAGGATAACGGATGATGACTTGGCTACCACCATCAAGACTCAGCTAGTTAGTTATATATAGACAATAATTATATTGGAATAGCCTAAGTACTCTTTTTATGCCTTTCACAACATGCAAATGCCAGTAAGCTTCGAATAAATTAAAATAGTTGCCCGTTCCAACTTCTGTATTTCTTTTTATAAGCAAATTCGTTGTCAATGATACCAACAACTTCCGTTTAGCATATCCCATAGTTTACGTAACTTTGTAATACTACGGAAATTATAAAAGTCTCTCAAACTAATTTTGTAACATTAATCAACATCGAAAAACAGCAGTAATAACAATATCAAATGGTTTTAACTTTTTGAACTTGGTAACTATGGTTTTTACGTATTTAATGAGAATGTCGTCTTTTTATCTTAGATTTTGGTTTTGGTTTAAATAAGTAATGTAATGTAAATATTTTTTGTTTGAATAAGTATTGTAAATAAGTGGGTCAACATTTGAGAAAACTATGCTATGTTTAAACCAACAGACAATATATCATCTGCTGGGTCTTGCCGGTATGTAAATCACAACCTATGGAAACGGGAACAGCATGAAGGTCGTTGTTTGTTGTGGCAGACCCCAGCAGGGACTACCGCCACGGCAGTGGCTCCCTTGTTGAATTATGTAATCAGTTGGGTGGATTTCACTATGGTGCCATTTTCACAAAGTTTTCTAGTTTCCACAGTTTTGGTTTTAACTTGAATTCAATTTGTTTGAATTATGTAATCGGATCGGTGGATTTCACTATGTTGTCATTTCACAAAGTTTTCTAGTTGCCACAATTTTGGTTTTAACGTGAATTCAATTTGTTTGAAATATGTAACCAGATGGGTGGATCTCACTATGTTGCCATTTTCACAAAGTTTTCTGGTTTCCACAATTTTGATTTTAACCTGAATTCAATGTGTTTGAATTATGTAATCGGATGGGTGGATTTCACTATGTTGTTATTTTCACAAAGTTTTCTAGTTGCCATAGTTTTGGTTTTAACTTGAATTCAATTTGTTTGAATTATGTAATCGGATGGGTGGAATTCACTATATTTCCATTTTCACAAAGTTTTCTAGTTGCCACAGTTTTGGTTTTAACTTGAATTCAATTTGTTTGAATTATGTAATTGGATGGGTGGATTTCACTATGTTGCCATTTTCACAAATTTTTCTAGTTGCCACAGTTTTGGTTTTAACCTGAATTCAATGTGTTTGAATTATGTAATCAGATGGGTGGATTTCACTATGTTGTCATTTTCACAAAGTTTTCTAGTTGCCACAATTTTGGGTTTAACCTGAATTCAATTTGTTTGAATTATGTAATCAGATGGGTGGACTTCACTATGTTGTCATTTTCACAATGTTTTCTAGTTGCCACAATTTTGGTTTTAACCTGAATTCAATTTGTTTGAATTATGTAATCAGATGGGTGGATTTCACTATGTTGTCATTTTCGCAAAGTTTTCTAGTTGCCATAGTTTTGGTTTTAACCTGAATTCAATTAGTTTGAATTATGTAATTGGATGGGTGAATTTCACTATGTTTTCACTATGTTGTCATTTTCACAAAGTTTTCTAGTTGCCACAGTTTTGGTTTTAACCTGAATTCAATTTGTTTGAATTATGTGATCGGATGGGTGAATTTCACTATGTTTTCATTTTCACAAAGTTTTCTAGTTGCCACAGTTTTTCTTTTAATCTGAATTCAATTTGTTTGAATTATGTAATTGGATGGGAGGATTTCACTATGTTTCCATTTTCACAAAGTTTTTTAGTTTCCACAGTTTTGGTTTTAACCTGAATTCAATTTCTTTGAATTATGTAATCGGATGGGTGGATTTCACTATGTTGCCATTTTCACAAAGTTTTCTAGTTTCCACAGTTTTGGTTTTAACCTAAATTCAATTGTTTGAATTATGTAATTGGATGGGTGGATTTCACTATGTTGTCATTTTCACAAAGTTTTCTAGTTTCCACGGTTTTGTTTTTAACCTAAATTCAATTTGTTTGAATTATGTAATTGGATGGGTGGATTTCACTATGTTGCCATTTTCACAACATTTTCTAGTTTCCACAATTTTGGTTTTAACCTGAATTCAATTTGTTTGAATTATGTAATCGGATAGATGGATTTCACTATGTTTCCATTTTCACAACGTTTCCTAGTTGCCACAGTTTTGGTTTTAACCTGAATTCAATTTGTTTGAATTATGTAATCGGATGGGTGGATTTCACTATATTGTCATTTTCACAAAGTTTTCTAGTTTCCACAGTTTTGGTTTTAACCTGAATTCAATTGGTTTGAATTATGTAATCGAATCGGTGGATTTCACTATGTTGTCATTTTCACAATGTTTTCTAGTCACCACAGTTTTGGTTTTAACCTGAATAAAATTTGTTTGAATTATGTAATCGTATGGGTGGATTTCACTATGTTGTCATTTTCACAAAGTTTTCTAGTTGCCACATTTTTGGTTTTAACCTGAATTCAATTTGTTTGAACTATGTCATCGAATGGGTGGATTTCATTATGTTGTTATTTTCACAAAGTTTTCTAGTTGCCACAATTTTGGCTTTAACCTGAAATCAATTTGTTTGAATTATGTAATCAGAGCGGTGGATTTTACTATGTTTCCATTTTCACAAATTTTTCTAGTTACCACAATTTTTATTTTAATCTAAGTTCAATTTGTTTTTTTAAGATATTAGTTAGTTCTCCATTAAAAAAATTAATTAATAGCTATAATTTCAAAGTTTAAAGATAGGGAAAAAATGATCATGAAAAACAATTTCATGCCATTAAATTTCTCAATAAAAAAAAAAAAAAAAAAGAAAATTAGCAACGTTAATATCGTTAATTTTATGTTCTTATTATTTATTTAATATATTGTAATACCTATATCCAACTAATTTAATTAAACCAAAATAATCTAAATTAATTATATAACTTTTTAAAAAACTTCCAATTATAAATGAAACCTAATTAAACAAATAATAATAATTTTTTTTTTGTAAGCTAAATAAGGACCTTTGATTTTCTATTTAACCAAGTTGAAATAAGTACAAACATTTGGTGGCCTCAACCCGCCCCGAAGGGAAATCGAGTCTGTTGACCACCTTAAGTCTTTATAAGCCGACCAGTAGCAAAAAAGAATAAGTCTGCTTATCCGTGTCAAATAAACGATATTGCCAAAAAGACTAATCTGATTTCCTATCAACATTAGAGACTATGGAAAAAACAGAACTTGTTCTTGGCAAACTATCAAGGAAAACTATGAGCACAGCTTGAAGAATTAATCTGCCATGTTATCAGGCAGAGTGCCTTCGTCTTTTGTCACTGGGACTATCTTCTTCAGTTGTTGTTGAATCTCCTCCAGCATGTTGTCTTGCATGAGTAGAGTGATCTGAAGATTCTTCATTTCTCTCCTCAAATTAGGAATGCCCTAAGCCATCTCTGCCATTTCCACTGCCACCTGTTCCATTGCCTTTGCCAATAATCTCTTCAATATCCAGTATACATGTAAGGCATGCTTGTATAAAGATAGGCATCCCCTGGTATTACCCGGGTCTGGAATCAGGTTACCCCAGTCTTCCATCTCTAGTTCTGAATCTTCCTGCAGTGCATTAGCTTCTAGTTCTTGGATTATCCTACAAATATCATTGTCGGTTCCTTCATTATATGATTTTTCTGTGTCTTGCACCATATGCTTCATGGTTTTCCTGCCACGTCTCTGGCAAACTGGAGATGAGGTTCTCTGTTCCTGTCTACTAGTTTGACGGCCTCTTCCTCTGCCCCTACGCCCTCTTCCGCAACCTGACCGAGTTTTTTTGTTCTTGGCAGTTGCCCTGCTTCCCTGCCCTATGTCGACGGATGTGTACCCTATTAATTCCTCACCTCCAAGCCCCTTAGTTTTCTTTTCCGGGTTCATTCCCTCCCCTTGTTGTTCTCTCTCTGGATTTTTGACCTTCCCCACTCCTCCTTTCCTCAAATGGGCTTGGTGAATCTGGTTAGGGGTCTTCTCTTCCTCCCAAACCATCTACTCCTTTGTCTCCGACTGCCCCTGATTGTTATCCATTTGCGACCCTTACATAGTCCTATCCTGACTTGTCTAGCTGCCTCCCTGGCTCAATTCAACCCTAGCCCTTCCCATTCTCCCCCACTCTGTCTCCTGACTGATATTAAAATAAATGAGCTTCCGGTCCTTATCCATTCGTCAACCTTCTGCAACTATTAAACCTCTTCCCGTTTCCTTAATCTTGCTTGTGATCTCAAAGAAAGCAGTGGACAGTTTCACGCATTCAAACCTCTTTCCTTGACAATTTGCAGAACGAGCCACCCATCCTCTAACTTCCTTTGTTTCCTTTCTTTTCCGCATGCATTCTTCAGGTCCGCCTTCTGCTACCCTTATTAATCCTGTGCCAGCTACATGACATCCCATCGTTTGATCGCCGCTCATCTTACCACCTTCCTCCATCATTTGATCACCATCGTTCTTACCACCTTCCTCCTTCATTACTCTGTCGCCTCTGCTCCTCGGGATTCTGCCTAGCCTACAGTTCGTTCCAACGTCCTGTGTAATTACACTATTGTTTGGTGGCCTGCATTGCCACTTTCCTACCTTCATTATTTTCCTACACGTCGCCGCCTCTTCCACCCCAATCGGGGGCCATCTGTATCCTTTATCATGACGTTGTAATCTCATTATCATCCCGAGTAATGATTAAATTAAGGGTCTCCCATCGTGGCTTGTCCATATGATTTGGCCATATACTATCTACCTTCCCATCCTATTCATTACAACCCCAGTTAGCTAGGAAGTCTGCTGCTTTATTGTCGTCCCGTCTAACATGGTTAATGATATTGTAGTCAATGCGTTTCATTATATCTGCCAGGTCCTGAATCAGTCCCGTCGTCCTCCAGCTCTTCACTACCTATTCCCAATCCTTTCCATTATTCAATTTCCTAAGCATCTCTATTACTAGCTGCGAGTCTCCTTCAATCTCCAGTTTTGTATACCCATTTCTAATTTCTATTCTGATGCCTTGGTAAACTGCCATCAATTTTTCTTCATTATTACTCATTATGCCTCCCCGATCATCATAAACCCATCTAGTTCATCCTTGATTGTCTCTGCAGATGCCTCTGAATCCTGCTGGCCCTGGGTTTCCTTTAGAAGCCCCATCAAAATTTAGTTTGATGAAGTTTTCTCGACGGCATTTGAACTTGGATGGGCTATGGTTTTGAATGCTCTGATTTCTTTTCTTTTGAGGATAAACCATGCCATACTCCAGATTTAGACTGGCTAAGATTCAGCCTTCTTTTGGGGTTGTTTTCCAATCCTCTTCCTCCCATGTATTTGCTAGAATAGTTTCTCTTATGAGTTTTTGGGTTCGCTTCCAAATCATCTTCGGCGGGTTGTCTTTGTCTTGAAATATTCTTTGATTTCTCTATTTCCATATTAGCCATATATTAAATCCCATTGCTAGACTCCAAGCTCTCCTAACCACCGGACTTGAGAATTGACCTTTCCCCCATTGGAAGATGGTTTGTTTGATGTCAAGGGGATTCCTGTTTGACTTTCCAAAAAGGTTCCTGACTTCTTCCCATTGTTGTTGGGCAATATGGCAAGAGTTCAAGAGGTGTTCCTACATTTCTTTATCCCGTTTGCAAAGGCTACATCTAGGAGGTCCATGGAATCCTTGCTTTTGTATCTAATCCCACGTTAGGATTCTTCCTTTTCCTACTAACCAGGTGAACAAAGTTACCTTTGGCCACCAATTGTTCTTCCATATTTGTTTCCACACTGTTTCATCTTCTTCTTGTTCTTGGCAGGTGGTTAGATAGTAGGCTTCCCTTACCATGAAAGTTCCCTTTGTGGATCTTCCGCATCGAAGTATATCCGGGCGTATTCTAATTTTGATTCTTCTTGATTCCATTTCTTTTTCAAATATCGCTTTTTGTTCAAGATTTTTGTTGTTGTCCCATTCTTCCAAATTCCTCCAGATTCGCCAGGTCTCATCTTGCCTTTCTTCTTTCCAATATTCGTTAACATAATTTAACCCCTCTGCTGTAGCCTTCTGATATGTATTTTGCAAGGCTTGTATCCCTATCATTCTCTCTCTTTGCTGCCAAGCGTCCTCCCAAAATTTGGCTATATTTCTGTTCATTATTTCCCAAAAAGCATGTCTGCCTATAATATCTTTGTTTTGACTGGCCAGGGCCCATAGGCTTGTATCCCTATCATTCTCTCTCTTTGCTGCCAAGCGTCCTCCCAAAATTTGGCTATATTTCTGTTCATTATTTCCCAAAAAGCATGTCTGCCTATAATATCTTTGTTTTGACTGGCCAGGGCCCATATTGTGGATCCCCTTGGGACTTCCTCCAATCTAGGAATGCATTCAGCAGTTGTGGGAATATTGTATTTTTGGGTCCAAATATTTTTCCATAGATCTTCTCCACCCCTCATCCATCTCCACCACAGCTTTGCTCCTAAAACTTGGTTCATAGTGCATGGATCCCTGAGACCTAGTCCCCCCTCTTCCTTATGCATTATTAGGCCTTTCCACGATATTAAGGACCATTTCTTTTGTTGTTTTGGACCTCCCCAGATAAATTTTCTGAATATTTCTATCAATTTTGTACATACTCCTTTGGGAACCACCATTGCCAACGAGGATAGATAGGAATTGCTTGAAGAATTGATTTAAGGAGTATTATTCTTCCCACTATGTTCAACAATCGAAAGCACCAGTTTGCCAGTATGTTCTTGAGTTTCTCAACAGTTTGATGCCAGTTTGTTATCCTTAGAGGGTGTAATGCTAATTGATTTCCCAAGTATTTTGTAGGTAATTCTCCAGAGCGGAAGCCCAGAATTCTGGTCAGGTGGGCTTTGACCGCTTCTGCTGTGTTGAAAAGGAATGTGCATGATTTGTCATTGTTAATTTTCGTGCCTGATGCTTCCATGAAGAGGTCCAGAATTCATTTTACCCTATTAATTTATCTTAGTGAGACCGTACAAAAAAGCATAATGTCCTCAACAAATTGCTGATGAGTAATTGGTAAGTTGTTTCTCCATGGCCTCAGTCCTTTGGTTTTCCCCTCCCTCGGTTCTTTTTTGAAGTATCGTCCCAGTCCTTCCGCTGCAATTATGAACAAAAATGGGGATAAAGGATCTCCCTGTCGCAGCCCTCTTGTGGCATTGAAAGTTGAGGTTGGTGACCCATTTAAGAGAATGGAGAAATTGGGGGTGGATATCATATCATAGGTCCAGTTTACCCGTCTATTGCAAAATCCAAATGCCATTAGGATTGTTTTAAGGTAATTCCAATTTAGACGGTCATACGCCTTGGAGAGGTCCAATTTTACCATCATTCCCATTTCCTTTTTTTGTTTCAGAGAATGAATCACTTCCTAAGATACCACCAAACCATCTAGAATTTGTCTCCCTTCCACAAACCCAGTTTGTTCCGGGGAGATTATGCTAGAAAGAATTGGTTTCAATCTCTTAGCCATTTTATATATTACATTACAAAGAGCAATAGGGCGGAAACCTTGGGCAGTTTCCAAATGAGCCGATTTAGGAATAAGAGATAAAAGAGTTGAGTTTAAACCAGGCCATACCTTCTGGTGTCTGCAAGATTCCTCTACCACCTCCAGGATGTCTTGCCCTAGGAAGTGCCAGCCTGCTTAATAGAATTCCGCTGTAAACCCGTCTGGTCCTGGGGCTTTATTTTTTTCATCCCTTTCATTATTTCCTTTACTTCCTCCAAGGTTGCTTCCCTCATCAAGGCTAAGTTCTGGTCTCTCGTGATCATTCTTGGGATTTCATTGCATACCCTTCCTATAGCTTCTTCCCTATCCTCTTCAGGTTCAGTAACGATGTCTTTAAAGTATCTGACTAGAGCATGCTCCATTCGCTCATGTTGAGTTATACATTGCCCTTCCTCGTTTTTGATGGAGAAAATTATATTCCTTTGCCTGTGTTGGATCATGGCTTGGTGGAAGAACTTTGTATTATTTTCTCCTTCATGAAGCCAGTTATACGAGACTTTTGCTTCCATAATATTACTTCCTGTTTTCTCCATTCTTCAAGTTGGTTTATTACTATACCTTCTTCTCTGCTTTTTTCCTCACTTTGACCTTCTGATATAATTTCTTGTTGCAGCACTCTCATTTTTTGCTCTAAACGCTGCTGCTCCTTGAATATATTCCCAAATTTGTCTTTGTTCCATTTTTTTATTTTTTCTCTAAGTTCTTTTAGTTTTAGTTGGAAGGTTTTCATCTTGCTTCATCCTCTTTGTTGGCTTTGGGTCCACCATTCCTCCACCTTTGGCCTAAACTGCTGATTCCTAAGCCAGAACACTTCAAATCTAAAGGGACGTCTTTTTGGGCTCAATTTAATGTCAATTTCTAGTCTAATAGGCTAGTGATCTGATCCCATTGCGGGAAGGATCATAGTTTCTATGAATATATCTCTGTTTATAATTTTCTTCGATATTAAAAATTTGTCCTGTCTCGATGCTATTTGATTCTTGCCCCCTCTCCTATTGTTCCATGTATGGATCCCATTTATTGTAGGAATGTCAAACAATCTTTGCTCCGATATCATCTCACTGAAAGCTTCCATGTCTTGGTTTTGTCTTTTTGATCCTCCTCGTTTTTCCATTGCGGTTGTAATCATGTTAAAGTCCCCACCTGCAATCCATGGCATCTCTGGGAACAACCTTTGAATTGTTTTCATATTTTGAAGAAAGCTTCTACACTCACTTGATAAATGCAAGCCATATACACCTGTAAGGATTATCCATTCTGACGAACCTATCATTCTAAAAGTTCCTTAAAGGATTCGAGGGAGGCTGACCCAATTTTCAAATTGGACTTCCTCAGGGTTCCATAGGACTGCTAGCCCTCCTGCCGTGTCTACCGCATCCTGACCCATTATCTCATAATGAGTATTAAATCTTCTCATTATTTCTTCCATTTTATGGGTACTAATCTTGGTTTCTTGAATTATCATTATACTAGGTTTATCCCTTTTCAACCTATCCCTCAGGTAACTTTTTTTCCTTTGCTATTAAGACCTCTGATATTCCAGCTTGTGATTATCATTTTAATATTTTTGACGGTTGTTGAAATACCTCTGAGAGAGGTATGACTCTTCCTGAATTAACCAGCATCTCCTCTACCACTTGAATGGTTTCACTCATTAGATGCCTACCTCTTTTCCTTCCTCCTTTTCCAGTACTTCCCAATCCAATACTTTGAGACCCGTGTGCTCCTATTTGTTCTGGTTGACTTGCGGAAAGTACTCCTACCTTTTCCTTGTATTTTTGGAACATCTCTTTATATAATTGTTTTTGTTCTTCTAGTATAAATCTTTCATCTAGGTTCTTCCATTCCTGTAACAGTCTTCTCACTATTCGTTCCTCGTCACTTCCTGTGTCTTTTTGAGGGTCAACCTCCATTTGAGTTTGTTCATTTAACAGTTCCATATTCTCCTCTTCCCCTCCTTGTTCCATGTTTATCTGAATTGAGTCCTGTTCTTTTGTTTCTTTTGATAGTTCCATAAGTTCCTCATCACTTTCTTCCTTTTCCATCCCCCTTTCCTCTTCCTGGAGAGCCTTGAACTTATTTTTATTTTCCAGTGGCGCTGTTTTGACAGGTGGTTGCATCCTGGGCAGCCCTTTTATAGGTTTTCTTCTTATGGGCACTTCTTTAAAACCCTGTTCCATCCCTTCGATTACCTCTGTTTCCTTCTTCTCTTCTTCTTTCTTCTATGTTGATTCCTCTGTAGCATTTAAAGGGCATTTTTTGAAGAGGTGACCATATTCATGGCATCTTCTACAGTGAAATGGGATGTGTTCATAATCCACTGGTTGCTGCCAGACCTCGTCATGGTATTCTAATTCAATAGATTCCGGTAGTGGCTCTGTTATATTCATGTATGCACATATCCTTGCATAGGGTGTGTAACGCCCTCTTTTGGTGGTCTCTGCTACTTTAACAAATGTTCCAATTGTATTTCCTATTCCTTCTAGGATCTTTGGGTCCCAAAACTCCATAGGTAATCCGAATAGTCTAATCCAAATGGGTGCTGCTAACATTTTTTTCCTTTTCTGGGTTATAGCAGTCTTCCCAATGTCGCATGAATAAACCAACATTATTCATGAAATAGGGTCCTCCCTCAAAGATTCTTTCTTTATCATTCAAATTTGAGAATAGAACTGTAAAAAAACCCTTTGCCCCCAATTTCAAACCTATATGCCCCTTAGGTTTTCACCTCTGCTATATCCATTTTGACAGATCCTTTTTAGATGGCCAAAACCCTACAAACTTACAGATTAAAGCATGATCTCTCATATAACTTATATATTCTTTGAGTTTTTTATTCAGAATTACAAACCCAGGTTTTTTCAGTGCTCTTGGGAGACATTTGCCGCTTAATCCCGCTTGCCATCGGGCTCCCATTACTGGAGGATCTCTGTTATTTTTCTTTGAGCCACTTTGCATTCCATTTCTGTTGGACTCCCCTGCTATTATGTTTTTGTAGGAGGGGGTCTCTCCCCTCCCCACTTCAACTGCCATTTCACCGTCATCTCCCTCTATTTTTTATTTCTACCTTTCGCCCTTATCTGCAGTCTCTGATCTAGTCAAGCGCAAGAGGAGCGAGTCCCCCTGCCCTGGTCTTCGCTACCACTCTGTTCGCAATCGTTCCGCCTCAAGCCCTAATCCTCTAGAAACCCTCGCCGCATCGCCCTGTCCTCCCAACCATCCTAGAAACCACCAAAAAACAATAATAATAATTTTTAAATGTAAATAAAACGATTTTTATTTTAACCCAATGTCAATTATTATTTTTCATTCAACAATTTTCAAAAGGAGTTGTCTTTAGTGCGACTTTTTGGACTTTCTGACCGCCAGAATTTGGCAAAAAAATTTGAGGTGAAATCTTAATTATGTTATTTAAATTGGTTTTTGACTATATATATGGATTCAACACCCTGAAAAACCCCTAGGGCACTTCGATTGTGCGCAGGTTACCCATCAAGCTTGTGATTTGAATAAATTCATGTTGGATTTTAGAGAAATTAGATTGGAAAAACCCATTGGAAAAGCTTCCAAAAAGTCATACTAAAGACAACTTGATTTGAAAAACATGAAAACATGTGGATCTATATGAAGCATACGTGCTCTCCCAATCTCACCCCTGGTGATAAACCTAGGCAAAACTTTGACACAATTCAATTTTTGTTTTCGATTGGTTTTCTTTCCAAGTTCTGTGATTTTCTCTACATAGAGCCAGTCCTCAAACCTCCTTCCTCCAAATTCTCCAACAACAACGAGTCAGATAACCATATAAAAACCTTGATATTATGTTCCCTTGTTATGGCCTCTCATCATCTCAAATGGTCATCATACAAATTGAGATTTAAAATCTCTTTCTTTTTTTCTTTTATTTAACCATTAAATGTAACTTTTTAAAAGAAAAAAATATAATTAATTCAATATTTAAATAATAATAATAATAATAAATAATTAATTAATTAATTAAATTAATATATATGGACAAACCCATTTGGAAAATACTATGTTTGCACACTATTTTAAGCTTTTGGTTGTCTCGCCAATATCACAAAATAAATATAATTTTATAAATATCAAATAAACAAAATATTAAATTTAATTTTCTGATGGTTTTAACTTCCATTTATTTAAATAAAATCATTTTTAAGTATTTTCTGAGTGTGAAATAGGATTGAATATTGTTGTCGGCTATGACTCCTGACATTGACACTAGTTATCAAAAATAGGAACAGACTATGATTAGCAAGGACCTCCCCACAATGAGCACTATTTATTACATTTTTTTTTTAAGTCACAACAATATTCAAATACACTTGCTACCACTTCCATTAAAACATAAAGACATAAATTTATAGATCCATTGAGCGTAACAACCAAAGAGTCCATTATTTTACATAGTGACAGGAAGAATACACTCCATTGAAGCCTGTGAGTGTAGACTCTGCCAATGGCTGTCGTTGTTGGCCTAAATCACACTTACATAATATATGGATATAATCCAACCTGTAAAACTAGTTATGTGACTACAACACATATGCTTTAGGAGCCTAAAGTTTAAGCCCTGCCTCCAATATGTTGGCCTCGGCAATTTCTTGGAGCAAGTTTCGAAGGGAATGTCATGAATGGTTTATCTGGTGATAAATAGCTTCCAAGCCAGCATCGAAGAATGGAACCCACCCAGAAAATCCAATGGTCATCCCAAACATTATACTTGTTGTAGATGATGGTCGTTCCCAGATTAGGGCCAAGGTTGATGTCAGTTCCAGTGATGGGAATTGTTGCAAGGTGAACCAGAAAAACTACAAACCCTATTAGAAGTGGTGCTACAAGAGGAATGTTAGATCACTATGCTTGATGCATCGTTCTGCAAGGATAGATTAAGTATTTTATGTTACACAAATTACTTTATTTTAAGTTACTTTTTTCTTTCATAAATTTGCAAACTCCATGCGCGAAAAAAACACCATTTGGAGAATAAGTAATGGAAAGGGTGGTTTTTACGTCTCTCAACATGATATATCAAAGGAAGCTGTAAGGTATTTCAAAAACCAGTACAAAAGAAGGGAAGTTTGTGATTTTCAGGGCATTCTATGGGGTATTGAACTGGCTCCTCAAATGTTTGATGATGAGAAAAATGAGTGCCTATTTCGGCCAATCACAAAGGAGGAGCTCCTTGGAGTTTTGAAGGCTTTCAAAAAGGATAAATGCCTAGGCCCGGATGGCTGGACCATAGAATTTTTTACTCATTTTTTTGATATCATCAAGAAAGACTTGCTGAGGATGGTTGAAGCATCTCGAATCTCTAGAAATATTCATCAAATCACAACATCCACATAGATTGCTCTAATCCCAAAAAAGGCAGAAGCGGAATCCTTCCAAGATTTCAGGTCGATCTCATTATGCAATATATCCTTCAAAATTATCACTAAAATTATCGCTGAAAGAATGAAGCGACTTTGGCCACCTTTCTTTCCAAAGACCAACATGCTTTTTTAAAGGGGCGTAATATTTTGGATGCAGTCGCAAATACCCAGGAATGTCTTTTTCTATGATATCAAGAAAATCAGATGCGGCCATTCGGAAAATTGACTTACAAAGAGCCTATGATTGTTTAGATTGGGGGTTCATTAGATGTTTACTGGCAAAGATCGGCCTAAAATCAAACTCCATCAGCTGGATTATGTCATGTGTCGAAAATGTACACTACACGATCATCATAAATGGAATGCCTTCTCCTTTCTTTCCAGCAGAAAGGGTTTTTCGTCAAGGATGCCCCCTTTCTCCTCTTTTGTTTATATTGGCAATGAACTCTCTAAGCCTCCAGATTAACAAAGCAGTGTTCGAAAATAGGTGCAGGCCTATCAAGATTTGCATGGACAATTATATCTCTCACAACCTCTTTGTTGATGACGTGCTCATATTTGCTATGCTTTTCAGGGTTTCCTGGATATGTCTCAACGATATTCTTAATAGATTCCAAAGAGATACTGGGTTACAAATTAATACAGCAAAATCTACCCTTTTCCACAATGATTCCAACATGGAAATGGTGAATTGGATCTCTGAGCTATTTGGAATAGAGTCAAGATCGCTCAAGGAGGGTTTGAAATATCTGGGATTTCAGCTGAAGGCCAAGGGCTATTACAAAGCAGATTGGCAATGGGTGATTGAAATATATTACAAAAAGATTTCGGCATGGGAATACAAGACTCTTTCCTTGGCAGGCATAATTATTTTAACTCAGGCGGTCTTAGCGCAATTAGTTGTTTGTTGGGCTCATATTTTCTTCCTTCCAGCAAGTATCATACACAAAATGAACAGAGTATTTGCAAATTTTATTTGGGGCGGTAAATCTAAACAGAGAAAATTCCATCTATCCAAAATGGAAAAGATCTCTCTACCAAGGAATCTTGGTGGTTGGGGCCTGTTAGACTTGCAGAATTTTGGTAAAGCACTCCTATGTAAAACGTTGTGGCGAGGTATTTAGGGTGAAGGGCTGTGGAGTATCTCTATTGAAAATAAATACATGAAAGGTAAAGATTTGGAATTCTAGTACATGAAGGGAACAATTGGAGCCAAACAAGGATCTGCTATTTGGCTCAGTCTCCGCAAAGTTAAGCAATACTTCTTAAAGAATCTGAGATGGAGTCTTTATTCCGGCAGCAGAATTTTAATTGGAATTGACCCCATTATGGGTGGGTGGGAATGCTTATCCATCCCTGAATGCCTCTTGTTCTTCTTTTACAAAAATGGCATTTTTACGTGGGACAAATTAATATTAGTTTGGCATGGCCCAATTCCCTTATGGAAAGAAGCCCATGATCTTCATTTGCCAGAACCTTTGGTTTCCGTATGGAATTCTGTGAAGGATGCTCTTCGTAGCTACAGTTTCCATCGCTCAGGGACAGCGGATCATCTTATTTGGATTGTGCCAAATGCAAAGCTGCCGGCTCATGTTAAAGACATTTACTCTGATATGATTAAATCAAAGGCATCTAGTTCCTGTTCTATATATCCTCTAATCCTCTGGAAGTTGGGATGCCCTCTTAAAATGATTCTCTTCTCGTGGCTGGTCTTCCAACAGAAATTTGACTTGGGAAAATTTGAGGAAAAGGAACTGTCACGGACTGAGTAGATGTTCTATGTGCGAATTAGCGGAGGAATCCAATTATCACATGTTCTTCCAATGCAAACTTTCTCTACAAATCTGGTATGAATTGTCTCTGCTTTATGGTTTCCCTCATGTTGTTTTTGTTTCAGTACAGGCAGCTTTTGAATGGTGGTGTGCTCAAAGAGAATCATGGAGATCTCTTATTATCATTGTCCTATGGTGTGCACGGAAATGGAGGAACGATAAAACCTTCAAAGACGCAAAGGACTCCCTAAAGTCTATCTTGCATCATATCATCTCCATCTATGATTCTGTGCCATTAAAACAGCCCAAAATGAAAAAAGGTCGCATGAAAGAGAAAGAATGTCCTCTCAACAGAGTTCCTTGTGCTTTTTTTGATGGGGCCGCGCAACATAACATTTGTGGCTGCAGAGTCCACATTATTATGGATGAGAAGCTACAATACTTTATTTCTTGGAACAGTGGGAAAGGCACTAATAGTTTGGCTGAGGCGAGGGCTCTAGCAGGCCTGCTTGATTTCTGTGTGTCTTTTGATATTCAGGAAATTTCAATTTATGGCAACTCAAAAACAATGATTGATCATGTTAAGGGTGCCTGCCACATTAGTAGTCCTCATTTGACTGGGTGGATGGACAGGATTATGTTTTTCTTGGGGCACATGAGAGATTGCTCCATTCACCACATCTTCCGTTCCCAAAACTTCCTAGCTGACTGTCTGTCAAAGAAGGGGCTGATTTTAGATTCTGGCTCATGGTCCATGATGGTTATAGATGGAGAGTTCTCTTGCTTCATCTAGGACTTCTCTATTCCTGGGTTTTGAGTCTCTTTGGTTTTTATTATAGCGTCATTCTCTTCATCTTTTCTACTTCTTTTAGTATATATCATGTCTTCTAGCTGTCCTTATACACAATTTTTTTTTTAATATGTGTCTAGTCATCTGGTGCTCTTTTATCTGAAGATTGATTCTGATTATGGTCTGATGATTTTGGCTTCCGCGTCCTTGGGAATTCCTATTCCTACAGGGTTTTTGTCTCATATATTTCGGTCTACTGGCTATTTTTGAGCCTTTTTGTACCATCTGGATCTTTTATATTGACTCAATATAATACTATGATGCTTTTTTCTCTATTAAAAAAAAAAAAGCTACTCTATTTTGAAATTGTGTTACAAGTCATCTGGTCAAAATATGAGAGGTGATGAGTGTGGAAACTCTGTTCTACCGTGATGGATTTGAAACAAAGGGATTCGCAAATCCATATAATAACATCTCGTAGAATAACACAAAAAAATGGTGGAAAGAACCAACATTTTCTTTGTTCTGAAATTGTGAGAGGTCCTAAGGCATTGACCTTCCTGAGGCCCAACTCGTCTCCCTCAGCATATTGACCAAAACACTTGAAGTTATGCAAAATTACCCTAGTAGACAATGATTTTCTTCCTAAATCTATTTGAAATCTTCTAAACAGGGACACTTCAAGAAACGAAGCTCATTAATGCATTGATTAAGGGATTGAATTAAGGGAAACCGACAACCCTCCCAAGCTCAGTGAATATATTCTGACAACAAACGTTGAGGACGACCAAGTCCTCTATAGTTGATCGGAGGTATTCTACAAAGAAATTATGGGTTGGAGCAAAAATTGTTGTAAATGGTCACTTGAGGCAAGATAAAAACAGTATTTGGGCATTTTGCATTTTGTGGTATTTCTAGCTTGAATCTTGCTTTGGATTATGTTTACGATTCAATTGTACGAACGCGCATCTCATCGTTTTATGCTATATTTTATCTTGCAGAAGCCACCATGGCATGTGAAGTTTAATATGTTTAGACTTGAGGGCCTGTTTTTTCCAACAATCATCTTTTATAGATGCGCATCCGCTAAAATGCCAACAGGTGAGTCCCATGTAAATATATAAGAACTAGTATCACATATGCATTATGGGCCATTACAAACACCTATAATCTCCAACATCTAATGCATCCGATAATGCCAAAAGACATAATATGGATTTGAATGCTAAAACGAAAAAACAGGAAATTCGAATTATAATGGCATGTAGCCCATCATAACTTAGGTATGATGTATACATAAAATTTTAATTATAAAAGGTAATTCGAGCCAAATAATGTCCAGGTCATTTTCAAAATTATCATGCAAACAATTAAGTCACATGCAAACTATGCATGTCACATAAAAAATATGCATGCAAACATTATGCATACTTCAAATTGACATGTAAGACAAATATACTAAAATTATTATTCATAATAGAAATGGTATGGTTCTCTTTGAATATGTTGGTCCAAAGGAAGCAGGACCTATAAAGTCCCGAAGAGTTGAAACCTAGGTTGATACCATATGTGAGTATCCAACCTAGGGTCCTCTAACTAAAATAAAATTTATTTAATTTAAGCATAATAAGAATGGAAATAGCTTATTTATAACTCAACATTTATTTAATGATAAAATACAATTAAAATTGATCTACAACATATTAAACAAGTAAGAATTTCATTGCAACAATTTGCATAAGTAATCAATAAATGGAAGAATACATGTTCCAATAGCTTGGTTGAGATGCTCTTGACTCTGTTGGGATGCTCCTCTCGGATACTCAACTAAATTTACCTCCCAGCCAACTAGGAATGATTTCCTAGCCTAGGGAACCTCCACAAGTTCTCTATCCCCCCGAGCTCAATTCCAACCAACTGTAGTGTATCCACGTTAAACCAACACTCTCCAATAGATCCAAGTTTGAATTATCTCATTTACCTCTCCATTCTCTCCCTTCTCCTTCTCCTTCTCCACATTCCTCCCCCAAAACCAAAATAAAGGAAAAGGATCTCTCCCCCTCTCCTCTAATCCTTCTTCCCCTTTTATGTTTCTTCCTGCCATCCCCCTCAAACACCTATCATTAATGTCATGACTACCCCCTCATAATTTCATTTTAGTATCTTTGACTTTTCTTACCCTGTCTTATTCAAAGTAGATTTGAGAAGACACTTTGGGAGTAAGATATGGATATTTAATTTAGAATTAAATTGGAGAAGACCATATCTTCTCAAAAGTAGATTTGAGAAGACACATTGGGATATGGATATTTAATTTGGAAATAGATTGGAGAAGATCATATCTTCTCAAAAATAGATTTGAGAAGACACATTGGGATATGGATATTTAATTTGGAAATAAATTGGAGGAGACCATCTTCTATCCAAAATTAAATTTGAGAAGACAACTTGGGAATTGAATAATAACAATAATAAAAGTCATCTCAGTAAAATAAAATTATAGTTTCACAAATGTAGGTATATACCAATATTTCTTAAAAATTATAAGTCAATATTTTCAAGTTAATTAAACACTAATAAAAATTAGCATGATAGGGTCAATTAGGGCATTATAGTGTGTCACTACTGAACATGACACTCTTCCACTTCATCCTTGTGGCTATTGGGTTGGGAAATCTACTTGTCTTTTTGGTTCATCACATCATATCAAAGCCTCCACTTTTGGTTTTCAGTCAATATTGCCAACTCTATTCAATGTCACTATGCTGTAGCAGCTACAACCACCCTCCAAAATTTTGGCCTGCATCAATTTCGGAGCCTCCCTTGAAGTGTTTCACTTGATGATTGCACACGCCCCGGTTCACTCCATGAGCCCGTGTGAGTCTTTACATTTGCCTTGCTTGTTTATTTCACTCATGTCTTTGCATGTTGTTATCTAAGTCTTACTTGCAACTGTGTTCTAGTTATGATCAAAGTCTTTGCTTCGTATGTGTTTGTTGTGTTCACCATGAAACATCTATCTCACTCACACATGGAGTCACATCCACTATCGCACAAGCATCGTCTCGATCATGAAAGATCAATCACAAGTGTCGCGCTTGTCGCTTGCACTGTTGGTCAATAATGTTGAACATGTGTGTTTGGATGGTTCATTCATTTCTTCGTCAAGTCATGCAAGTGTGTGTTTGTATGATCACCTATGCATCTTTCTATTTTTCACACACTTTCTCATTTTTTCTGAAGTTATAATGACCAGACTCTTCACTGACAGCTGGACCATCACCCTACTTTCAACTTGATCGACTGTCAACCAGAATAATGCAGGAGCACCAAGCTAGTTCCTTCAAGCAATGCTACCTGCAAGCAACTCAAGCAACACTCATGCTAGCCACCTGGACAATCGACCAATTGTCCATCTCAGAAATGGTGCAGTGCTCATGAGTAGGCCTCCCACTGCCCATCAGTCAGCTCAGCTCAAAAATTACATGGAGATGATATGCAAGTCGGCCTTATGGCCTTAGTGTAGTTTTCCCAACTAACAGTTCCCAACAGCCAACTAGCAGTTCCCTCTAGGAATTGCGCAAGTCTAGCTACCAGTGACCCCAGCAACCAACTGGCAGTTCCCTCTAGGAATTACGAAAGTATGGATGCCAGTGACCCCAGCAGCCAACTGGCAGTTCCCTCTGGGAATTGCGCAAGTCTGGCTACCAGTGACCCCAACAGCCAACTAGCAGTTCCATCTGGGAATTACGCAAGTTTGGCTGCAAGTGACCCCAGCAACCAACTGGCAGTTCCCTTTGGGAATTGCACAAGTTTGACAGCTAGTGACCCCAGCAACAAACTGGTAGTTCCCTCTGGGAATTGCTTAAGTCTGGCTACCAGTCTCTCATGCAGTTCCCCAGAAAAACTTTTCAATCCCTGCCTACCAACCCTTCATGCAGCCCGACCCATTCCTCTGGAAAATTGTGCAAATCTATTTTTCAAGCGCCTACTTATTGTTCATTCCATAAAATGCGTAAAGCATGCCTACCTTGCCCTCCTGCAGCCCAGGCTGTTCCTACCAAAATTTGCGCAATTTTCCTCCCAGTGGAGCTAGACCTTGTAGGCACTCACTGTCAACTCAGATTGTCAGTCTCCATCCATCCCTCAGTGACTCTTGCATAATTTTCATCAGCAATTTCCCAAAGCCATCATCCTGCATCACAACCCTTTGCCTCCTCCGGTCACCCACATCCGAGTGATCATGTGTCATCGTAGACTAAGAGGTTTTGGATTTGATGTTGTCTCGTCATGATTGATTGCAGGTACAAGTACACCAACAAACATGTCAAGATGACAAATGGGATGAACAAAGGGAGCACATGCAGATGGACAAGTTCACCAACGAAAGAACGAACAAAGCATGTGAAGCAGATAAACGTAATGACCAGGCACCTTCACAAACAAGTGATCATGTCAAGCCTTCCAGCATGAAAGCAAGGAACAACATGCTAAATCTTCATCAAGTGAACCAAGGACCGTCGAAGATTCTGGTAATGCATAATCTATTAATGGAAATGTGTTGTATATGTTGTTAATGATGTCTCAGCCAGTCGATTGCTCTGTCGTACATCATATAGACCTTTCATATGAACCTTGTTGTAACAACAATTGCACTTGTTTCAGACTGATCCATGAGAGTTGTACGTGTTATCTTACCTTATATGTTGTGATTGCCACATCCGAGTGGACTACTCCATCCGAAGATGTGTATGTCCGTTGTGTTGTGTGTTCCTAGCCAAGTTGGGATTGATCCCCTTCAACCTAGAACTCACCTTCACCCTTTTCCCTTCACAGTGAAAGAACCATTGACACAAGTACACTTACACTCAACAGGCATGTGAACCTCACTTCTTGAAGACAAAGCAAACCACTCTCCTGTGTTGACAAGCAAGAGTTGAGGCAAATTCTTAAGACAATGGCAACCAAGCCATCATACTGGATGGGAATCCCACACCAAATTGTGTGAGATCTAGTTGGGACTTCATACCGGGATGATCCCCTGAATGTTGATGGGTCCAACACCATCAACACTTCTGGCACTAGAAGTAGGGAAGCCAGTTGTACATGGCTAAAATTCCCCTTACACTCACTCATCAACCATCAAGTCAAGGCAGTAACTCGCAACCCCTCTCTCATGACTTTGAAGTTGGTTACTCCTCACCTCCCACAATTGAGCATGAAATTGCATATCAACACCTTCACTCCATTTGTCCAATCACTCACCAATTCGCGAAAGCAAGTGGACTAATCCCAGGTTTATAGTACCTTCCACACGCATCTAAGAAGACAAATGCCACTCCCACATGACTGGTTGTATCGTCGATGGAAGAAGTAGTCCTTGCTACTCTTAAAGGGTTGGAAGAAGCTATTGAAGAGGGAGAGGAACCTCCAATCTTCTTTGAAGATGAACAAGGCACTCTTGTGACCTTGGGATCGAAATCTGGTGTAGGAGATGAAGAGGAAGGAAGCAGGGGAAGTGGAGGTGGAGATGAATCGACAGACTTAGATTCGGAACCATTAGATTCAGACAGATAGGAAGAAGATGAAGAGGACGAATAAGATGAAGAGATGGCTTACCCAAATCTTGAATGGATAACTCAGGGACCATTAGCTCTCCTGGATGTTCTACACAAGATGTCAAAGCAAGCAAAGAGAATGAACATCAATTTTAACCCAATAGCACAGTGAAGGCAGAAGACCACTTGGACAACTTCTACCTACAGTTGTAGACCCTTGAGTTACAATATGATGACGTATCATGTAGATTGTTTCCATGTATCTTGGATGGCTGGGCAGTTGCTTGGTATCACAGCCTTCCACCCAACTCTATACAAAACTGGGGTTCTTCCAAATGTATGTTCCTTGCAATGTTTGTTGATGACAAAACCCCATCCATGCTACTCAAAGAATTGGGAAGCCTCAAGATGGAGGGAAAAGGAAAAGTGAAAGATTTCAATAGGAGGTTTACATGTATCTTGAAAAAGTTTGCAGTAAACACCAAACCTCATGACTCCATCACTTTCGATTATTACTCGTATGCACTACCAACCGCCATTTTTGCAGTTTGTCAAGCTAGCTATGGAGCCAACACTGTTAGAAAGATGCGAAGAGGCTATTTTTGTTGAGAAAGACTTGCGTGCCATTGGAGTCATCAAGGATGAAGAATCAATGAAAGAATCCAAGGATGCAAGCAAAAATCCCCAAGCAACAGTGAGCAAGGGCAGAGACAAGGAAGCAACTGATATTGAAACCCTCACTTGCCTAGTTAAGAACTTGACCACTGAAATGTTTGAACTCAAGCAACAGAAGACGAACACATTCGCGAGTAGTCATCCACCCAGGCAGAGACAAGCAAGCAGTTCATCAACCGACCCATAAAGCAACAGCCGGTTCAATTCCAAATTTGCGTAGAAGCCTATGTTCCAACTCAATTAATGCGTTGATCCTAAGCATTATTCCTTCCATGAATAATTTTATCCCGAGAACTCTTGTTCATATTGGAAGTGAGTTGTTACCTTTGCCTATACTTATACACTCGATGCGAATGGTGATGTATAGGAGCAACCAGAAGACACTGATGATAATGAAGAGGTCTCACTTGATGAAGCACCAAATTCTGGGCATGTGGTGAACACATATCAGTGCTCACAAGTGGTCTTGAAGACAAACACCGAGATGCAGCCCCAAAAGAAAAATGATTGTTACAATCTTAGGAGTAAAGGGGATCCCTTGACACTTGAGGAGATGCAAGAGAAAGTGAGACGGTTCATAAAGAAGGCCAGTCCACCAGATGCCTCAAAGAAACAAACACAAAGCAAGTCTAGGAATACAGCGATGGATAAGAACACATCCATGAGCAGCAAGTTGCAGAACAATCCGCCAGATAGCATGAACATACGTTCCACCCCGAAAACCTCGGTGAGTCTACCACCTCTGGATTACAACATAGTCAATGACATGAAGAAAACTTGAGAGAACATAAATTTGTTCGAGTTAGCCAAAGTCCAGAGTTAGCAAGATATACTACTGCACACATTGGGACAAACAGAAACAAGTAGCATGGCCTCTACCAGCAAGGGAGCATGCACACCTCCCGGATCACTATCCATTGTGCTCAATACACTCTAGATGGAAGAAGAAAACTTAGGTTCCCCCCATTCCTATTTTCATTTGAAGTTTTCAACTATAATGTCCACAACTGTTTGGTTGATTCTGGCGCGGCATCTAATGTCATGTTGCTCTCCATTGCTAAGAAGATCAATGCACCATGGAGCGAAACATCTGCGAGAATCATCCAACTTGATAGAACATTAGTACCAGCCATTGGTGAACTACGAGACGTAATCATCTAACTATATCATGACATTCGAGTCCACCAGTGCATCAACATAGTTGTTTGGACATACAGGAAGCATATGGTCTACTACTAAGCAGACACTGGTCCAGCAAGCTAGATGGATACTTTGCTATGGACTGGTCTCACCTGTGGCTTCCATGCAAGGGCAGATGCAATCAAATCTGGGTGTTATCCGTGGGGTATATGAAACACAATGTCACTCCCTTTGATGGCGAGAACGAACCATTGGCCTTCGCAGAAATCATGTTTGGAAACTGCATCCTAGAAAAGGCATTAAAGTGTTATCCTGTATGGCCTACTTCAACATTATTAGACAAGCAGTTGGACTCCTTCTCCCAACTAATGATAATGAAACTTGTACGGTTTGTTTTCTATTAGTAGCAGTAGTAGTAGCAATACCAACACACCAAAAGGTCCATGTACAGACAAGTTGTGGACCATGAGTCTTGGTAAATCAGGAACACATGATGACTCAAGGACCGAGTGCATCTCAGTCATCCAAAACAATGAACAATGCATGGTTTCAAGCTGTTTGAAGTTCGGAGTCACATACAATGATGTTGAAGCACTCATGTTGAACACATGGAAGACCAAAACTATAAACGAACAGAGCAACTTGGGAATCCACCATGGTTCGAAGAAGGCTAATCTTGGTACAAGTTACGCATTGCAGCAACAACCAATCGTTGACTTCTTGATCGAACTGTACCAGGATGGGCCTGCACGAGTAGATGATGACTTGAGTACCCACTACATGCGAGCAATCCAACATGAGGTTCTAGGTAAAGGAGAAGACAATCCATTACAACAAAGAACAAGTAATGCATACATGTTTTTTGTACTCCTCACCGAATAGATTGACTAACATTTTAAGTGTTTGGATTACTTGCAAATTTCACCATCACACTTGGTTTTATGATTTAAATCCTCCACATAAGAAATCTGGGAAGATCCTCTTACGCATTGACTTTAGAAACTTGAACCCTTCCCGAAGTAAAAAAAATTATCATGTGCCATCATCTGAGCCCATGTTTCACACAATACATGAGACACTAGTCTTGTCTTCACTTGAAGGCCTTCTGGAATGCCACCAGGTTCTGGTAGCAGAGCTCGATGGACCGGCACTGGTCCACGAGAAACTTGGCTCACACACCTATCATTTGCAATCACTTGATGGGAGGATTGATAATCTTCCTATCAAAGGCCAAGTCCTCAAATGCTAGTTTCAGTAGGTCGGGTCGCACCTGTGCCTTGTACATATTCTGCTTGTTGCTTGTAGTTTCAGTAGGTCGGGTATCGCCCATGCCTTGTACATAGTCTGCTTATTTCTTGTTGTTTTATTTGGTTTATTTTGTTTATTACCTTTTATTTTTCTTTGTTTTATTTTTCTTACTATTTTTTGTTCACGTGCATTTCGTTTGTTTGATATATTACTATTTTTGTTTCCGAAAATAAGTGTTGCCAACTACTATGTTCTGGATTTTGAATAGAGTATGTGGCTGAAATTTGAAGAGACTTGTGACATTGTAGCACTTGGCCGGTCTTGTGTCCATTTTCTCTGTGCTTGGTTACAATCTTCGACCAATGAATTCGTGACGGAAAATATGAACCATCTATAAGGTAAGCTTTGGTCCAACTATGAACGTGTGTCCATATTGGGAAACCCCATGCCTATACTCAGCTTTCTTCTCTATGTGTTGAATCTAATCCAATTAGTATAAATGGAGAAGGGGAAAATATAAACAGAAAACCTATGTCAAAGGTCTTACATGCTTCTCTGAAGGAACAACCTCTTCTACTCTCAATAAGTCGAGATCCCTCTTCCGCCCCAAAAATAAATAAGTTCCTATGCACATTTCTCTTTAAAAGAAGAAAAAGGAAAAAGAAGAGAAAGGTTTCCTACACAGAGAGGTGAAGCATGCAACTCCACTGGGGTATTGACCAGGCTCACTGGTAGTGGAGCAATGTGTGTGTTCATGTGTGACTTCATCAGGGTACTATCCAGGCCTGCTAGTAATGGAGAAACACTAGAGATGAAAATTTATACTCTGAAAATATTCGACTCATGAACTAAACTACCCTTCCCAGATTCAAAACACTGAGATCTAAGCTGAAATTTTGATTGTGTTTTACTGAGTTGGCAAAGGGTGAACCATGTATGCCCATGGGGTAAGTAGGGAAACTAAAGTAACTTACACAACAATTACATACTCCCTGAAAGACCAAGGCCCTATGCTAGCAATGAACCAAAACAGAGAAGTTGGAGTCCTACCAATGTATCGCCAAGTGTTGTAGCAGCTACAACCACCCTACAAAATTTTAGCCTACATCAATTTCAGAGCCTCTCTTGAAGTGTTTCACTTGATGACTGCACACACCCGGGTTCACTCTATGAGCTCGTGTGATTATTTACATTTGTCTTTCTTGTTTATTGCACTCAATTCTCTGCATGTTGATGTCTAAGTCTTGGTTGCGACCATGTTCTGGTTATGCTCAAAGTCTTTGCTTCGTATGTGTTTGTTTTGTTCACCATGAAGCATATGTCGCCCTCACACACAGAGTCACATTCACTGTCGCACAAGCATTGTCTCGATCATGAATGATCAATCACGAGTGTCACACTTGTCGCTTGCACCATCGGTCAGTCATGTTGAACATGTGTGTCTGGATGGTTCAGTTGTTTCGTTGTCAAATAATGTGAGTGTGTGTTCTTATGATCACCTATGCATCTTTCTATTGTTCACACACTTAGTCATTTTTTCTGAAGTTCTGACAACCAAACTCTTCACTAATAGCCAGACCATCACCCTACTTTTGACTTGATCGATTGTCAACCAGAACAGCGCATAAGCACCAAGCTAGTTCCTTCAAGCAGTGCTTCCCACAAGAAACTGAAGTACTACTCATGCTGGCCACCCGAACAGTTGACTGGTTGTTCATCTCAGAAATAGTGCAGTGCTCATGAGTAGGCCTCCCACTGCCCATCAGTCATCTCAGCTCAAAAATTGTGCAAAGATGATCAGCAGGTCGCCCTTTCGACCTTAGTGCAATTTTCCTAGCCAGCAGCTCCAAGAAGCCAACTGGCAGTTCCCTCTGGGAATTATGCAAGTCTGGCTACCAGTGACCCCAACATCCAACTGTCAATTCCCTCTAGGAATTGTGCAAGTCTAAATACCAATGACCCCAGCAGCCAACTGGCAGTTCCCCCTGGGAATTGTACAAGTCTGGCTTCCAGTGACCCCAGCAGCCAACTAGCAGTTCCCTCTAGGAATTACGTAATTCTGGCTGCCAATGACCCCAGTAGCCATTTGGAAATTCCCTTTGGGAATTGTGCAAGTCTGGTTGCCAGTGATGCCAACAACCAACTAGCAGTTCCCTCTAATAATTGCGCAAGTCTCGCTACTAGTGACCCCAGCATCCAACTGGTAGTTCCCTCTGGGAATTGTGCAAGTCTGGCTGCTAGTGACGCCAACAACTAACTGGTAGTTCCCTATGGGAATTGTGCAAGTCTAGTTGCCATTCTCCCGAGAAATTCCCTAGAAAACACTGCATAATCCCTTCATACAGCTCAGCGTATTCCTCTAGAAAATTGCACAAATCTGGATATCCAGCCCCTGCTGACTGTTCATTTCGGAAAATTCATAGAGCATGCCTGCCTTGCCCTCCTATAGCCTAGATTGTTCCTCCCAAAAGTTGTGCAATTTTGCCTCCCAGCCGAGCCAAACCTTGCAGGCAGTCACTGTCGACTCACATTGTCTATCTCCATCCCTCAGTGACTCTTGCACATTTTTTGTCAACAATAGCCCGGAACCATCATCCTGCATCACAACCCTACTACCTCTCCCAGTCACCTGCATCTGAATGATCACATGTCATGGTAGACTAGGAGGTTTTGGATTTGATGTTGTTTTGTCATGAATGACTACAGATACAGGTACACCAACAAACATGTCAAGATGACGAATGGGATGAACAAAGGGAGCACATGCAGATGGACAGGTTCACCAGTGGATGAACGAATGAAGCATGTGAAGCAGACGAACGTGACGAACATGCACCTTCACGAACAAGTGAGCCTATCAAGCCTTCCAACATGAAAGTAAGGAACAACATGCTAAAGCTTCATCAAGTGGACCAAGGACCATCGAAGACTCCATGCACTTCGCCATGAGGAGGTGAAGCTATGATACACCATGAAGACAAACATCACTCAACAACACTTTAGCTCAACAGGCACTCCAGCAGTAGCACAAATGTACCAGCATTGTCATGTCGAGTCAAGTCATGAGTCATGTTTCCCACATCTCTACTGTGGGCTTGTTGTCAATCAATATGATGTAATGTGGAAGTCCAAGAGACCCACTTGTTGAACATAGAGTCATGTAAATCAGAAAGTCATGGAAGTCGAACAGTCATGAGGGTATTCGAACAACCACAAGGGTCAGTTTCACCCTTGGCTATAAATATCACCCTCATTTGTACATGAAATAATGTTTCACCTCATCTCATCCCACATAGCCAAGGGAGTTTGTAATCTTTTCTTTGAGGAGTAAGTAGTGGCTCCAACACCCCACTGACAAGTTATTGATGTATGGTGTAACGATGTTTCTTGGAACTTTCGCTTAATTCAGAAGACTATAAATAGGCCAGCACGTTTTCACACATGTATTGTATTTGTTGTAAGACTGATCTTTAACACTTGTAATTCATGTTGCTTTAACCATGTGTTCTACATTTGAACTGATTCATTTGTTGTAATGCATAATCTATTAATGGAAATGTGTTCTATATGTTGTTAATGTTGTCCCATCTATGTCGACTGGTCTACCAGACATTAGACAGACCTTTCACATGAACCTTGTTGTAACAACCGTTGCACTCGTCTCAGACTGATCCGTGAGTGTTGTACATGTTATCTTACCTTGTATGTTGTCTCTGCCTCATATGAGTGGACTGCTCCGCCAGAAGATGTGTATGTCCTTTTTTTTGTGTGTTCCTAGTCGAGTTGGGACTGATCCCTTTCAACCTGGAACTCACCTTCACCCTTTTCCCTTCACAGTGAAAGAACCATTGACGCAAGTACACTTACACTCACTAGGCATGTGAACCACACTTCTCAAAGACAAAGCAAACTACTCTCTTGTGCTAACAAGAAAGATTTGAGGAAAATCCTTAAGACAATGGCAAATAGACCATCATATCGGATGGGACTCCCCAACCAAATGGTGTTGGGACTAGTTGGGACTTCATACCGAGGTGATCCCCTGAATGTTGCGGGTCCAACATTGTCAACACACTGATGTGTTCAAGAGAATTCATTCAGTTGATATCTGCTACGGTACTCTTAAGCCTTCATTCCCGAATCAATTCCACATCAACAACATTTTGTCTCAAATCATGATACTTGTTTCATGTCATTGATGGTGGATGCATCAAGGCCCTCCTGCGATAGGTCGTTTCATGTCGACATCAATTCATTATCCAGTATGTTGACTTAGAAACTCTTCCTTTAGTACCGTGGGACTTGTATACATCAATGGCAAGTTTCATCGCTCTCGGCAATAAGTTTTCATTATTAGTCTTTAACTGAAAGATTGTGTGTGTTGTTCGACTTCAACTCATTCCTTCACGCCATGCAGATTGTACAGAAGTATATTAAGAAACATCATCGGTGGTTTCTCTCATGTATGTTAACGTCTTACATCATTGGCCAGGAATCATATGGTGCCTACCATATTCGACTTCAACTCATTTATTCACATGATTAGACTCGTACAATGGACAATTAAGTGAACGAGATAGAAGACCCCGGATCTAGTTTCATCCATTTGAGTTTCTCTTTCATGAGTAATGCAAGATTACAAAGCATGATGGCTATTATCATACATATATAATCATGGATTCACACTTTCTCATCAATGGACACGACTTCTTAATCATTGTACATGTAATGTTACCTTATGTGTTGAGCATGGGTATGCCTCCCTAAACAAAGATATCATGATGAAATGTATTAAAACAAATGATGATATCGACTAGTTTTTCTTGATTTGAACTTGTCATAAGGTAAAGCACTACATTATTTAGCCATATTTTTTTACTATGTGCTTTAGGGGGCTATCTGTTATAGGGCATTTTTTCGAAACTGGTGAATAGGCCTGTAAACCGGACTAGTCACTGTCCTTGAACAACTTGTCATCATCCCTAGACAAAGCCCTAAGCATGACTCTTCCAAATCCTTGAGTTTTTGGGTCTGACTGCTTCATTTCAGTGCTTTTAAGGCCCATCATACCCTACCCTAGGGACCTACATTTAGTAATATGTTGCTCATTTCTATGCCAGCGTTGATCAACAACAGGTTGTCCCTTGATGGGGGTGCACTTATTCTAGAAATTAAGGAAAATTAAAAAGAATCTTGAAGCTTCCTCTTCCAAAATCTTCCAAGAGTTTTTTTAACCATTTACCTTAGATAAGAAGATTTTATCCTATATGATCCTACCTTGGAGACTTCAATTCTTATCCCTTGATCTCATCCTCCCATATCAAGTGGATCTCAATCCTAGATTGGTAAATGGATAAGAATTCCTAAACTATCGTGCCTCTCCTATAAATTTACAGCCATCTGCCACATCAGTGTTGGATTTTGGACACTAATCATACCCTCATGTTGTTTCCTTGAATCTAAGAGAGTCATTATCTTCATGCATTAGTGTGACATTGAGGTGTGCTTTGTGACAAGGAATGACAAGTCAACATGGGGAGATCTCTGCAAGATCAACTACTATTATTCATTGTAAACTCTCTCCTATTCATATTAATACAAAGACAAAGAGTGCATTATTTTCCTATATGTGTTATGTTTTGTTTACATTCGTATATTTCAATGCCTTGTTGATCCATTGACTATAGTAATTGGATAATGCTACATAGATGTTGTAGATCTTTGGCTTGTGTTGATTGTACATGCAAGTTCTAATTATAGCAATCAGAGCTACGATTGGAGATTACAAGACGAGAGGAGAGAAAAGCTTGTGACAAATTCTAAGTGAACCTCTTTACATTATTCAATTTATCTAAGGGGAATTTTATATTCTTTGTTTTATGTTGTTCTAGACCATGCCACTAGGTCTAGGGAAGATACTTCTATCCGCAGTCATAAATTTTGCATAACATCCATATTTATTATGCAACCATCAAAGGATCAATATCCTCATGAAAGCATCAATTGGTCAATCATCAACTACAACACACATCATGAGCATCTTAACAGCAGTTTTTCATCCATCTGAACCAAAGATGTGAAGCAACAGCAGTAGCAACAAGAAAACCTAAAAGACCTCTAGAGACAAATCTTTCAGCATTAGGACCTCCAAAATATTATCAATTGTAGCTTCAACATCATCAAAGGAAACCTCCACATCTACTGCAACATCCTACACAAAACACACTCATGGTAAGGCACAGGTATACAACCCTTTAACCTCACCCTTCAAACCTATTCTAGTTTTAGAAAACATTAAAAGTGGGAGAAGGAAAGGTATTTTATATCCAAACTTAATGCTAGGAAGCCTTGGCATTATCTAGCATTTAACTTCAGTTTTCCACCAAGACATCCACATGTGTTGGAGAGGCACAAGACAAAAGTGAAAAAAGAATCGATAGAGGAAAAGGAGTGTGAAGGGGTAGGTGGGGGCCAACTTAGTTAACTCAAAGAACTCCAAGTTTATTTTTCATGAATATCGTTAAGGGAGATAAAAAAATAAAAATATAGGTGGGGCCATCTCACTTAACTCAAAGTTTTGCATGCAATATTGTTAAAAAAAGGAGAGAGAGAGAGAGAGAGAGAGAGAGAGGAATATTAAAATAAAAATTGTAAAAATAAAATTAAAGTGGAGGACCCACCACATATTGGCATGAAAAACAGTTGCTACAAGATCATTTCTAGCTGCGAGAGGATCCTATAGGCGCTGCTACAAGATCCTACAAATGTTGCTACAAGATCGTTTCCAACTGCTACAGGGTCGTCTCTAACTACTACAGGGTCATTTCCAGGTGCTACATGATTGTTTTGAGGAGCTACAAGATCGTTGTTAGGAGCTATAGTGATACAGGTGGATATTGGTGGCCACCTGCCTATTCCACTTGGCCCCTAACCAATGTTTCTTTCAATTTTTTAATTTTGTTAATTGTATCACAATTTACTATTTTTGGTAGTTTTTCAGGTGTTGAACTTCCAAAGCCGTTTTGAGGCCCTAAATGACGTTTTTTTGGAAAAATTCATATGGTGATTACTACAAAAATCACATCGGTCGTTGTATTCCTTGGAGAGATATTTACAACGAGGTATCATACGCATCAAATGGAGATAATATGACCAAGTTACGACCCCAGGAAGTTGGCTGCCCAACTAACCCCAACGAAGCCCATAAACTCTTGATGTTACATCTCCTCGAGTTAGGGTTTTGGTTGTTTAGGGTTTCCTCTTATTGTTCAATAATAAAAATGCCCTTGAGCCTCATTGTAACTTAGTTCAGAGATATGTAGCCACCACATCTATTCTCAGAGATAAGCTACCATCGCCTGAGTTATCTTATTTCCAATCTGTTTGTAAGCATAGTTCAGTATTTTTCTATTAATGAAATGAAGTTTTTTTTCTGTTGTACCTCTATGTTTATGATTATATTTGTAAGTTGTAGTGTTCCTATTTAAGTTTGGATCAGTAGTATCAGAGCAGTTTGCTCTTTCTCTAACTTTTCTTTGCATGTCCCCAATGAGGTCATGGTATAAGGAGTTAGCGCTCGTTCTGGTTGAACCACTACATGATCAGTCTTGTAAAACCCGATGACCTCCCATGGAGGAAGAAAATAAAGTTGAGGGGGCAAGAGATCCTTTCAAATTTTTGCTCGAGGAATCCCTCAAGCGAGAGAGGGTTGCGATGATGGATAAATTTACCCTAATCCTTCGATGGCTACCCACAAGCGATGCATATTCATCCAACAGCCACTCTGGAGGTGCTACTCCTTTTAAGGTACAAGTTAACTTTGATATTCCCATATTTGAAGGCCTGATAGATGCAGACGCCATAGATAAATGGTTAAATCTGTTGGAAGGATATTTTTAGTTCATGACTTTTCCAATCGAGAAAAGATTACTTTTGCATTTCTCAAATTCACCCCACACGTCAAGGACTAGTGGGAAACCTACTATGAACAAAAGGATGAGAGTGAACCCTCATTGTTTTCAGCCACACCCACTTGGAATTGTTTCTGAGACACCATCAAGGAACAGTATTACCCTATCGGGAGCTATGAAGATAAATACATAAATTGGACCACGCTACGACAGGGAAGGGAGCAAGATGTGCCAAAGTTCAAAAATACTTTCCATACCCTTCGCACGAAGCTGGGTATCAAGGATACTAAGCAGAATTTATTGCTCAAGTACCACACATGTCTACACAAGTATATCCATGATGAGATGGAGTTCCTGCACATCTCCTCGCTCAGAATGCCATATCGATACACTGTTAATATTGAGAAGGAGTTTAAACAGAAGAAGCGGGACTTTGGATCTATGAATCCAAAGCAAGGAAAAGGCGCCCCCCAACCATAGAACAAAGGACCAAGCCAAGGCGGGGCTACCCAGGACAACCTGTCGAAGCCACAAGAAAAGAAAAAAACCACAAAGACGAAGAAGGAAACGGGAAATTGGTGTGAGTTCCATAAGAGCTCCACTCACAATACAAGTGAGTGTCGGGCCAAGCAGTCACTGGTGGCCAAGTTGAAGGCTTCTGAATTAGATGTAGGATTTGAATTTGAATCAAAACCCAATAAGGGAACTGACAAAGGGAAGCAGATCATTGATGTGGAGCCTAGTGCCACCATGGCCACCACAAAGATCCAAAAACTTGAGCTTGGAGATCCAAAGGAGGGGGAATGCCTCTTCCACTCACAGATATGGGTGAAGGGTTCACCATTGAATTTAATTGTTAATAGTGGGAGCAACAAGAACCTCATTTCAACAGAGGTCATGAAGTGGCTGGGCCTAAAGACTACAAACAAATCCACAATCATACACCATCGAGTGGCTTCACTAAGGACGAGATCTTCACATCAGCCAGCAGTGTCGCCTTCCCTACAACATCAAGCCCTTCATGGATGAGGCATTGTGTGATGTTGCTCCTCTTGAAGTTTCTGATGTATTGTTAGGACAACCATACTTGTGGAAATGACATATTGTATATGAGTCTAGACCTCATTCTGTGATTATTACTTTGGCTAATAAGTTGTACAGGATATCGGGGGTAGCCCAACCTACAACCATCTCTTTGATCATTGCAAAGTAATGTAGTAAGATCATTTCCCAAACCAATAAATTTGTTTTTCTTATGATTCACCCCCAAGGAAAGAATAAGTTTATTGCCACAGCTTCCAAGAATGGATCCTCTACATAGTAGCAACAAATGGACAAGGTTGTGGAGGAGTATAGGGATATTTTTGCCTCACCCACAGGGGTACCTCTACACTATCAAGTCAGGCACTCCATCGATCTGACCCTAATCATGTCGTTTCCCAATGGACTAATATATTGACGCTCTGTCCTGGAGAACGATGAGATCAAGAGGTAGATTTAGGAACTACTGTAAAAAGGGCATATCAGGCCAATCTCATCACCCTGTGGGAGCTTGATTGTATTGGTATAAAAGAAGGATGGTATCTCGAGACTCTGTATTAACTATAGGGCACTGAACAAGATCATTGTGTAGAATAGTTACCCAATCCCCCAAATTGATGACCTTTTGGACTAGCTCAAGGGGGGGAAATATTCCAGCAAGTTTAACTTGAAGTCAGGTTATCACCAGGTGCCTATCGAACCCTCTGATGTGTGGAAGGTTGCCTTCAAATCCAAGGAGGGCCTTTTCAAATGGTTGGTCATACTATTCAGATTAACGAATGCCCCTGCAACCTTCATGAGAGTGATGGACAAAATATTGCGACCCTTCATCAATGCATTCATGGTGGTGTATTTATATGACATCTTGATCTTCAACCAGAGTTGGGAAGAGCACCTCCACCATATTTAACAGGTCCTTCAAACCCTTCGACAACACAAGTTATGTGCTAACTTGGAGAAATGAACCTTTGGCCTGACCCAAGTTTAATATCCAGGGTACATCATTGATGAGAAGGGTGTACATGTGGACCCATCCAAGGTATAATTCATTCAGGATTGGCCAGCTCCAACCACTCTAACGGAGCTCCACAACTTTTTGGGTCTTGCCAATTTCTACCGCAGGTTTGTGTTGGGGTTCTCTCATATCACTTGGCCTTTAAGTCAAGTCACCAAGGGTGAAGCAAAAGAAATGTTCTTTTGGTTGGAAACCCAACAGGGAGTGTTCTTTGAGTTGAAGAATCATCTATGCTTTGCACCAGTGCTCATATTACCAGACCTGCAACAACCATTTGAGATTGAGACAAACGTCTCCGCCTATGTTATTGGTGCAGCTCTTAGTCAACATGGGCATCCAGTGACTTACATCAGTGAGGCACTTTCAGACACATTCTAAAAGTACCCCATTTACGACAAAGAAATGTATTCCATTGTGCATGCCTGCTGACAATGGAAGCATTACATTATGGGGAAGGAAATGGTCATCCACACAGACCGCCGGCCTCTACAATTCATACAGACACAAGGGAAGTTGCAGAATGATTGCCATAAAAAATGGTCCACCTATCTACAACAATTCCAGTTGAACATTAAGTATAAGAAGGGTAGCACCAATAATGTCATTGATTACCTCAAACGACCACCAATCATGGTGCTAATCATTGTGCTCGACTCCTATGGACACGAGACATCAGGGTGGCCACATATTTACAAGAGCAATCCAGAATTCGATAGCATATACTAGACACTCCTGGAAGGGAAGCAATTTCTAAATTTTCACCTTTAGGATGCATTGTTATGCCACTTGGTATACATTTGTGTTCCTTCAAGTGAGCGTGCCAAGATGATTTGGGAGGTGCACTACAGTCAGGTCATTGGGCATTTAGGAGTAGAGAAAATAGTGGCGATATTGCAGAATTATTTTTATTGATCGAAACTTCGTCAGGATGTTGGGAAGTACATTAGATCATGCACTGCCTATGCCATTTCCAAACCAACCATGAAGAAGCAAGGCCTATATACTCCTCTACCTACTCCTAGTCAGCCTTGGGAATCTCTCTCCATGGATTATATGTCGAGCCTTCCTTCTACTAAGAACAACAATGATTGCATTTTCGTGGTCATCGACAGATTCTCTAAGATGGCCATCATGGCGACCTGCAAGAAGAGTGTCACAGCAGAGGCCAGAACTAATCTCTCCTTTGAGTGAGTGTGGGTACACTTTGGGATCCCAAAGTCCATTATCTCAGATCGAGAGAGAAAATTCCAGAGTGTATTTTGGTTAAGTCTTTGGTTGATGCTGGATACAAAACTTACTAAGTCCACGGATTTCCATCCCCAAACTGATGGTCAAACAGAGGTTGTCAACAGGATGATCGTACACATTCTGCGCATCTACAACTCAAAGCATCCACGCACATGGGATGAAATTCTCCCCTATGTCCAACACATATACAATAGAGCTCTCTGCAGCTCAACAGGCCATAGCCCCTTTTAGGTAGGGTTGGGATTTCAACAATTATGCCCCATTGATGTGGCCATACCATTTGCATCCACTTAGGTAGATTCAGTGCACGTGCAATCCGATGCTGAAAGGGCTAAAAACTTCATTGAGTGCATTCAACACATCTGCCAATAGGTCCATGATATATTGGATAGATCTAATGCTAAGTAAAATAATGCCATGATCATCATCAAGTGTCACACAAGTTCCAGGTAGGAGACAAAGTTTGGCTACATTTGCAGAAGGATCGCCTTGTTGGACCCCACTGCAAGCTTCGCTCGCTTCGATGTGGGTCATACACCATCACCAAGGCCTTCAGTGACAATGCCTTCGAGCTTAATATCCCATTGTTCCTTGTTCTGCACCCAGTGTTCAATGTAGATCGCCTTCAGCCCTACTTTCCACCATTGTTGGACACATCTGACATTGCAGAACAACTCACACCAATAGAGCTCAACCCAGACTGCATGGAACATGCCACAACTAATCAAATCATGGACACATATATCAAGAACACTTAGCAATAGAGGATATAGCTATATCTAGTTGTCAAGAAAGCCAACTCCTTAACCAAAGCAAATAGCTCACCAGAGACCAAGTTCAACAGAAGTTTCCTCAGCTCATGGAGGAACTCAATACAATGGGGACCATTTCTTCCTAAGGGGGGAGGACTAATCTAGGTGGATATTGGTGGCCACCCACCTATTCCACTTGGACCCTCACCATTGTTTCTTTTAGTTTTTCAGTTTCCTTAATTGTAGCACAATTTACTATTTTTGGCAGTTTTTCGGGTCCTGAACTTCTGGAGCCGTTTTGAGGCCCTAAATGACGTTTTTTGAAAAAATACTCTAGTGATTGCTATAGCAATCATGTTGTTATGGAAATCATGTCATCTATTATATTCCTTGAAGATATCTTTCCAACAAGGTATCACACATGTTAAATAGAGATAATATGACCAAGTTACAACCCTGGGAAGTTGGTTGCCCAACTAACCCCAACGGGCCCCATAAACTTTTGGTGTTACATCTCCTTGGGTTAGGGTTTTGGTTGTTTAGGGTTTCCTCTTATTTTTAAATAATAAAAAGGCCCTTGAGCCTCATTGTAACTCAGTTCAGAGGCATGTAGCTGCCAAATCTCTTCTCAGAGAAAAGTTACCATCGCCCGAGTTATCTTATTTCCAATCTATTTGTAAGCATAGTTCAATATTTTTCTATTAATGAAATGAAGTGTTTTTCTGATGCATCTCCATGTTTATGATTATATACATAAGTTGTAGTGTTCCTGTTTAAATTCGGATCATATAGGAAAGTCCAAAAGGTTCTAAAAGAGTCGTACTTTCAGGAATTTCATCCCCCATACCCTAGAATTTGAAGAAGAACATCCAAAGAAAGGGTAAGTACATATTTTCCTGTAGCAAATTTCTTATAAAATCTTGGGAATAAAAAAAATATGGGTGATTCTTTTAATTTAATCATAATGAGGAGGGGAATTGAATTGTTTTTGTGTTTAGCATGAGATTTTCTCTCTTCCAAATAGTGTAAACAAATCGTTCATTCTATCCATGTCTTTAAAAAACCTAACTGCACAACAAACTCCAAAACTTGTAGCAATAAAGGGAAAATTCATTGTTTCATAGTAATAAAAGTTTTGGGAGGAGGACTTAGCAGAAGAATAAGATGGGATTGAGGGGGAAGAATCAAAGAAAAATTCAGAAGAAAATGCAAGACAAAACAGAAATATTGGTTGAGCCAAAGATAGTGGAAGAAATTGAAGAGCATGCAACCTTCCATCCAGCAGGGAAAGCTACATCCACACCAATATGGGATGCAGAAAAATCATCAGAGGATTACATGAATAACAACAAGGCAAGAACCTGAGTAGGTTTCTCAGAGGATGAGAAACAGTTTCAGTAGGGGGGTATGATGGGCCTCCAAATTAGATGCAATCTAAGTCCCATCTAACATTTCCTAGGCACATTAAGGTTATATTGAATCTCTCCTTCTACACTTAATAATTTTTTATTATCTTTACTAAGTTATTTAGGAAGGTTTATATATAATTTCATATTGTAGGCTTAATATTATTTTTTTATAGAATATTGTGAGAATATTGGAAAGATTTGGAAGATTTGGAAGATGATATAATTTAGGGACTTGCTCCCTGCCATGGGATGTGATAGGATGGATAACAAATTAATAGGATATTATGAAATTATTGAACAGATTCTGGAGCTCCATTGATTTAGAAAATTTAGGGATGTGTTCCCTGCTACAAAGAAGCCATATTTCCATATTTAATAAAGATTCCTCTTGTTGGGGACCAAATCAACTTCTCTAGGAGTTTTGAAGGGAAGTAGCCCCCCCTTTAAGGACGTTGTCCCTTGAGTTTTTTTGTATAAATAAAGGGGCCTAGTATCCCAATAGAGAGTTCTAATTAGTGGAGAATAGACTTTGAGGAGTAGCAGGCTCCTTTGTGTAGTATTTTGTGATGTATGAACTATTTTGACAGTAAATGAAAGCCATCTTATTTTCAATCTGATCCATTTTTAGAAGTTTGAGTCCTCTTGGATTAGGGGCCAACCCAGAGGCTCTAGTCTCTCTCTTTTGTGTATTTTACTCATGCATTTCCTTTCCTAGTAGTGTTTCCTTTTTTTCTAATTGAACTTGTTTATGAGAAAATTTCTTGTGTAGGTTTATTAATCACCTCTCTTGTGGGAAGTGTGGTTGGATATATTGTGTTGGCAAGAAAAAAAATATAGTTACTTTCCTTCTATAGTTATATCTCAAATTGGCCTTCTTTTTTGTATCTTTGTTTTCTGAAAATTGGTAAATAGTTTAGTAGTTTACCTTGAGGATAGGAAGCATAAAATCTTGTGGCTGAAGATCCTTTTCAAAAACTACAATATGTATTGCCTTTAAATGCAGTAGTTAGATCTCAAAGAAAATTCAACTCATCTTTTCTCTGTCTTTTTCAATTCTTTGCAAATTACATTGTCAACATGCTTTAATGTTTGGAAAAGTTACGTAATTTTTTCTAGTGTGTAGGTACTATTGTTGATATGTAGGATTGGTATTGTCATTCACACTCCTCATCCCACCACTATATTCCTTTATTCAACCTCAGTAGCTCACTCAAATAATTGTTCACCGAGACCACATTTATGGGTTATTGAAGGCCATCACATGCATTGGTTTTTGTGCAATATGGGCCCCTAAAGGGTACTAGGATTGGAAATTGTCTCATAGAACCTTAATTTACCCTCAACTACCTTTCCCTACCTTCAAATTGTATTTTCCACCCTCAGTATGCTCACGGGTTCAATCTTGTAGCACTTTGTCCCAATCTTGTAACACTACAAATGAAAGCTTCCAAATGCATTCTGATTTACCCCGCAATACTCCTAACCACCCCTAGGCATTACATAATGATCATAAGACCATAAAATTGAATTAAATGGATTCATAGACCTAATAGGAACTTCTTTTGGTTAATAAAGTAGATAGACAGTCATTCCTGACAATCCTATAACGAAACAGTAGTAATTTTCTTCTATTTTTTATCACATCTTGACAAGTGTCTTTTTGAGTGATTCCACTTGGATTGAGTCCTAAAAAAATCTAATTAATAAAAAAAAACACCACATAGAATTTTCAATTGATTAGGTTACGCATTTGGTAAGTTAAGTAGCTCACTAATTCTAGAATTTTTGGTTTTAAGAGTAGTAATTTTATGCTAAGTTTTGGCACTTGTTAACAAGGGTATTTTTGAGTGATTCCACTTGGATTGGAGTCCTAGGACATCCTAATTAATAAAAAAAATCACCCAATATCATTTCAATTTTATTTGTTTGGGAATTTGGAAAGTTAAATCGAGGAACAACAGTCATGTTACAGTTTGTTTTCGATATCTTCCTTGCCCACAATCACTCCAAATTCATGGTAGAAGTAGATTTATAACCTAATAATGCTCTGATACCACTTTGGTTGAGTTGATGCTTGGTTAGGTCACCATTTATATTTTAAATTAATTGTTTCTTGAATGTTGATTTCTACAATTGGTGTAGATTTCATTTTCACAATTTACTTTAAGCAAAGTGTGATTTCCTTCAAGTGCAAGAGTAATCTAGAACTTTCATTTTGAGAAAAATATAATATAATTATTTTAATTTCAGTTTCTTTCCAGAAAGATAGAGTAGGTTTGCTTGGTTTTCATTACGCTTTGCGTTTTTGCAAATAGAATATATTTTATTTCTGTCATTTTCTTTCCAGCAAAAGTAGAATGGATTTTCTTATTGTTATTTACCTTTTGCAAAATAGGATTGGAGGCTTACCTAGATATTTTCTCATTTAAGTTGTTTCATTGTGTTCTTTCGCATGCATCAAAGGGATTTAAGCAAATAAGAGGAAGGTGTGTGTTTCACATAGTGTCAACCCCTCTTATGTTTATATGAACCCCATGTTAATAATTTATGTTGGTAGCCCTAAGAGTTGCAACATTCTTGTTGCAATACTAGGGGCTCATCACATGGAAGTCGCTAACTTGGTTGGAATTTTCATATGTTAACATGATATTTTTTCTTATTTGGATTAATGACAATATGTACTAGTTGTTATGTTGATCTTATGGTTTATTTGTCGTGATATTTATTTTGCTTACATGCTTGCTATATGCATGGTTCTATGATGTGCTCTAGCTATGGATCTTGTTCATGATTTGATAAGTTATCAAATTTTTAATGAATGCATGGGCTAACAAGTGTTGTTGTAGATAGCTTAAGAGGGCATAGATCCTTCTTGGTGATTCTTAGATGAAGTTCAAAATTTTATGATTAGATATGCATTCATGACCTATAACGTCTATGTTTATTGTTTGTTTGACGAAATGTACATCATGTTTTATGCATGTCTTAAGCAAGATATTTCTTGAGTATTAATTTTTAGACTTGTTATCATCTTAGACATGTCTCTAGAAAGTTCTAGGCACTTCTAGGTAGAGGCTTGAAGGTTATCCCTGAAAAAGTGGCATGTATATCGCAACCGTTGGCACAAAACAAGGATATTTTGGTCATAACCACATTCATAAAGGCTTATGAGTGTAGTTGTAGCCTTCCAACCACATGAGGATTGTGTTATGGGTGTAGTTGGGGTGCCAAGCTTGTGAAAATGAGTTCCAACTCAGGGATTGATCACCAGTTGTGGTTGTCAGGCTCCTGAGAGATTTGTAGTTCTTGAGGGATGGCAGTATGCTTCTAGTTATTTGGTCACACTTCCATAACTAGAACATGGAGGTCAAGTCATATCATAGTGGCTCTTAGCTCATGTTTACCCTAGGGAGCTTGTGAACGTGGGTAAATGTGAGGTGGGTAGTTACACTACTATTACATCAAATTGCTTAGCCCCTGCAACAACATTAATCATAATGAATGGGCTATTGGGTATTTCACCATACTAAATATTGATTCTGAATAAAACTACACACTGCAACATGGTTATCCATGCTAATTAATTTCCCATAGTGATCGAAGTGTATCTCAAGCATTGCTCTGTTCTTCTGTGATCATATCTTCTGCACCCAACCATATTTTCCATTTAATCCCTCATAACATACAAGAAGGTTAGGGATTGCTTGTTTTGTTTCAACTAGACCCATTAAATTAGCTTTGTAAGTCATGGTCCTTAGTTCCTTGATCCAGAGCTCTTCACAGTTTTAATTTACTTCATTAGCCCAGACTACACTCAAACAGTTTTCAACTCGTTCAATGCCTACATAAGCCAACTATGGTCAATAGTTATTTTTTGGCGTATCTTTCAAATCTAGCATGCATTTCTAAAGAGTTTTCAATCATTCCAAGCCTTCTCCCCTAATCTGTAGAGGTCCTCCAAATATGGCATAAATTCCAAGCTTAACCCATGGTGCCAAAGAGCTACCAACCCATTCACGTCCTCAAGCAATAAGCATACAATTCTCAGTCCGCAACATTTTTATTGAAAATATCCCAAAGGGCCATGGTCATAATAACACAGAAACATGTCACAAAACCATTTCATAATAGCTCATGTGAACCTCTTTGAAATTATAGACCCAAAGGCACAATTTCCATACATTAAACCTTCATGCCCTCAGTCACATAGTTGTGAAAAACCTTGCCCTGGGCTTAACCTTAGCCTTCAACCTTCCCTATAGGATTATGTGCAGTGTGGGGTCCACTCGCTACGTGCATTGGCCAATCAAAGGCCTACCAGGTTGACTTATAATTCCATCGCAATGTCTTTCTGTCCTAGAGCATTTTCTTTATTTTTGGCTTGACGGCTCATGGTTTCTTAACACAAAAAACCACCAAAAAACCAAGACCTCGGAAAACCTTCTATCATTTGATGAGATCATTAATTGTCAGCATAATATTTGTCTCTTGGCTTTGTTATCCTGACAGAAACCTTAGTGCACCTTTTTTTCTCTTGGGTAAAGCCTCAAGGATGACATGTCCTATGGGTCCTCTCTGTGCCTATTCCCATTGACCTGTGGTTCCTCCCATGCATGTTTATGTGTCTCGATGCTCTATCATCCCTCTGATCCCTTTCTACACTTTTTTAAGCTTTGAAGATCATACCTACGGGATCACGCCATGTTTTTGTCATTAGTGCCACATGGCCCCTCCAAGGCGGTGACATATGTCACCTGGATTTGGCCCATTAGGCCTCCAAAAAAATTTGAATCTACATACCACGTGTCCCTTATACTAACATCATGCTAACATCATCACCAACCAATATAATGCTTCGCCATGCCTTCCATGAGGAGAGAGAAATAAGGATCAAGAGCTTTGTGTTTTGCACAAATTCCTTGTTAATTTTTTTACAAGGTTCCCAACCATTTCTTTAACTCTGCCCTGCTCTCATTGTTGCATTTTTTTGTGGAATGTCCATGCAATCTTGCCTACTTTTCTATTGGGACAATGTTACTGCTTTTTGAAACATCCAAGATAAACCCTGTCGGGATGAGTTGTGCAATGGTTCTGCCTATGGTCCAATAAAAACACTCCCCACTGCAACATTGTCAAACCACATCCACTCGATCCTTCCATCCTGGCCTCCACCTTCTGAACCCATTTAAAAACTTTTGGGATATGTCCTGTAAGGATTTTTTGTTTTGTGGGGTCCTCCCATTGCTCCTATGCACTAATCATTGTGCATGATTTTAACCCTCCTGGTTAAGCTCCACCTGGCTTGCGTATAAAGAGGGATCCACTACCAGCTAATAAAAAAGCTTCTAGTTGTTGCTTTTTCTACCCACATATGTCTGACTCTCCTTTAGCAGATCTACTTATACATACTACTTAATTTGAAAAACACTGTCAAACTAAATTTCCACTAAGTCCTCTAGCCACTTTAATTCTACACTTTTTACTTTGGGAAACCTAAGCTTTGACTAAAAATAAGTTGTGATATGGGAGGCCATTTGTGGAATTCAATATATCATTGCAAATCTCCTTCTAGGCACAATCAAGCTATGCCATTTTCAAGAGCATCTGAGCTAAAATCCTAAGGTAGATATGCCTTCAAATCTTGGGACTCCCAACTATCATAGACATCATATTATGGCTTCTCCAATATTCTTTCTATTATTATGATTCTCTACAAGAGACTACAGCAACCATGGGACTCCCACTGAGCTTGACACACTAAACACATCAATGCTAGTTCAATGGACATCAGTTTTAATCTTATTAACATCAACTCCAACACATCTACTACCACCAACATCAATGATAATCCGGCTAACATAATGGCAACACACTTGCTACCACTAGCCATGTAGATAATGCCAAAAACACATCACATCATCTCTAAGAGGAAATTATAAGGTTCCAATAGTGGAATATCATATCGAGCATCAACAACAAGTTCTCCAACTCTTAAAGGATAACTTGACGCTGGCACAAAATTGAATAAAACAACCAATAAATTAGCATCGTAGTGAAAGAAGTTTTGACTTGGGAAATTGGGTATTCTTATGGCTACAAACATACAAACAAATGTCCCTCGAGCAAGCTAAAAAGGATAATAAATTATCACCCAAGTATTATTACTTTACAAGGTGCTGCAAAAGATTTGTACCATGGCATATAAATTGCAGTTTCCTACATCTTTGAGAGTATACCCAGTTTTCCATGTTTCATTATTAAAGAAGGTTATAGGTGACAAGAACCCAGTTCAAGATATATTTATAGAATTTGACTAGGAAGGAAAAATCATATTGGAGCCTCAAGAAATCGTAGAAATGATAATATGGAAGCTACCAAATCAATCAATTTCAGAGTATCTCATTAAGTGGAAGAACTTACCTTTTGAAGATTCCACATGGAGGATGAGTATTTTATATAGAAGCATCCATAACTACTCAAGCATTGAGTATAATGTTTTTATGAAGGAGAGGGACATGTTAGGTCCCTAAAATACTAGGGTAACCCCTATATTGTTATTGTTGTGCCCTATAGAAGCCCACTATTGTTGGTGTGCCCTACATTATTATTGTTATGTAGGCCCTAATTATATTTTAACCCTTTAGACTCCTATATATACAAAAGAGGTATTGTCATTTGAATCATTCAAGAATTTTTCATTTCTATGACGTTAAAGGAGGTTTCCCCCTTGGAGTGGCTTATTGCTAGATCATTGATCTATATTTTCTTATGATTCTACATTATTTTGATCTGGATACATAACAAAGAGTTCGTACCTATAATTTTCAAGGAAGGAATGAACTTGAAGCAAAGAATAAGTAATGAAGAATAGTCAATCAAACCACAAATGAACTCAATGTGATGAAAACACATAAACTAAAGGAAAATTTAAGTTATTTCCATGACAATATCTTACCTTACCATCACAATTAGTGTTTGATATCATCTCCAAGGAAATTGGGGCCTCCATAAATAGTATATGATCACATACATAAACCAAATAAAAATTCCTTAAACAATGACCATGTACCATGGTGTGAGATTCAGTTTATTCAACCAAAATTAGCCCTCACTTGAAGTTGTCTAATACCCACGAAATATCATAGAATTGTTATCAATTGAATGACCCCAAGCTTCCAAACCCTCTACAAGAGTAATGACAAGAAGAACACCAATACCATTAGAACCATGTATCAATGCATGAGTATATGTTAGGTCCCTATACTACTAGTGTAACCCCTTATTGTTATTAGTACAACCCCCTTATTATATTGTTGTGCCCATGTAGTCCCCATATTTTTATTATTGTGCCCCATAGAATCCCACTATTGTTATTATTGTGCCCTTACATTAATATTTTTATGTCAGCTCTGATTATATTATGACCCCTTAGACTCCTATATATAGGAAGGAGGTATTGTCATTTGTATCATCCAAGAATTGTTCATTTGTGTAATGTTAAGGAAGTTTCCCCCTCAAAGAGGCTTATTTCTAAGGCATTCATCTATCTTTTCTATCTTTTTGTGAGTTGGTTTCATAACATTTGGTATCATAGCTTTGGATTCTAGGGTTTCGTTGCTCCAAACAGGTCATCGTGGAAGTTTCGCTATAGCTTTTTTTCTGCGGCATTTCAGAAGAAAAAACAAAAACCCATGTGAGACGAAATCATTTTGAACCTTGAATCCAAATTTTAGATCTTGTATCGATATATTTTCGGATATATTATTTGAGACATTTAGGGCTTCTGCAGGCTCCCCGAATTACATCCCAAACAGGGGACCTGGGGAAAACCGTCATAACTGTCTCTCTAAGCATTATATCGAAATTTCATAAGAAGCTACGGAAAGAGGACGGAGTGTAGTTTCTTGTGTATATTTTTCAGATCCGAAGGTTAAAACACTAACACGTGGCACTTCCTACAAGTTCGCTCTTCTGAAAAGGTATATAATTAGGTCATTTTGGAGATTGTGCATAACTCTTTCTTGTAGAATCCAATTTCAATCAAACTGGTGGCCTTGGGAAGAGGACGCAGAGGGCTACTGTAGGTCGCAATTTCAGAACTAGAAGATCTAAAATTGCAGAGTTACAGTCATTGCAAGATCAAGATCCTAAAATCAAGAAAATGTGATATGAGGAAGTTTGATGGCAAGGATCCGGTAAATTGGATACTACAGATGGAGTAATATTTTGATCTACATGAGGTGAAACTGTTACAAAAGGTGCGTATTGCTTCTTCATATTTAGAACCAGATCAATTTTATGGTATAAAGGGCTTTGTTCTCGTAAATCACTTGTTATGTGGTCAATTTTCATGGAGGAAATGATAGCACATTATGAGGATACAAAGAGAAGCACCTTATTTAGCCAATTGATAAATCTCAAACAAAAGTGGTCAATGGTCGAGCACATTGAGGACTTTCAAAAATTGAATATAAGGGAAAATGATATTCCAGAGAAGCAGAGGATTGCTGTCTTCATAGGTACTTTAAAGGATAACATTCAACATGAGGTTCATCCTTGGGAACCTGATTCATTGGAGAAGGAATTTAGGTTGGAAAGAAAAGTGGAAAGAAAAATTATGGAAACAAGGATGTCTACCCCTCACAACTATAAAGATGGAAGTGTTGTTTCTCCTAGCCTTCCACAACCTACAAGGTTGACACCACAACAATTGGAAGAAAAAAGAGCAAAAGGGCTTTTTTACAATTGTGATAAAAAATATATTAAAGGTCATAAGTGTGCTGAGAATAAATTATTTTACATTGATTATGAAGAGGAGGAAGAAAATGATCAAAAACTCCAAAATAAGAGGATAACATGAGGAACCAACCCCGGACAATGAAGGAATGAAATCCGACTTTCTTGTAAAGAATTTAGCAAGATTACACTCCTCAAACTCATAAGATAAAAGGGACATATCAAGAAGAAAAGGTTCAAGAAGTGAAGACACATCGAGAAACAGAAATGAATCTGACCATCTTGTAATGCATTGGCCAGAATTACCACTCCTCAAACTATCAAGATAGAAGGACATATCAAGAAGAAAAATGTTCAAGAAGTGAAAGATCACATCGAGCATCAAGAAATGAATCCAACCATATCTTGTAATGCATTGGAAGAAATTATGACTCCTCAAACTCTCAATATAGAAGGACATATCAAGAAGAAAAAGATTCAAGAAGTGAAATATCACATCAAGCATCAAAAACAAGTTCTCCAACTTTTAAAGGATAACGTCACTTTGGTGCGGAATCGAATGAAACAACGGGCAGACCAACATCGCATTGAAAGAAGTTTTGATGTAGGTGATTGCGTATTTTTATGGCTACATCTCAAGCAAGCTATGTATGACAAGGAAATGTTCACAATACTACATGCACTTAAGAAATGGTGACCTTACCTAATGGGAAGAAACTTCAAGGTAAAAATGGATCATGATAGTCTTAAATACTTTTTAGAATAAAGATTATCTTTAGAAGACAGAAAAAATGGGTCACAAATATGTTGGGTTATGACTTTGAAATCATCTACAAAAAAGGGAAGCAAAATTTTGCTACAGATACACTCTCAAGAAAGGATGACGATGTGGAAGCATTGTTTTGTGCAATTTCTATTATCCAACCATATTGGATAAAAGAAGCAAGGAATGAATTGAAGAAGGGCAAAGATGTGTGGCCACTCATTCAAAAGTTGCAGAAGATCCCAGTTCAAACAATATTTCCAGAACTTGACGAGGAAGGAAAAATCATATTGAATCCTGGAGCAGTCATAGAAACAAGAACCCTACAACTACGAAATCGATCAATTTCAGAGTATCTCATCAAGTGGAAGAACTTACCCGTTGAAGATTCCATATGGTATAACAAGAATTTTATACAGAAGCATCGAGAACTACTCAAGTGTTGAGGACAACACTTTTTGAAGGAGAGGGGAATGTTAGGTCCCTATTCTACTATTGTAACCCCTTATTGTTATTAGTACAACCCCCTTATTATATTGTTGTGCCCATGTAGTCCCCATATTGTTATTATTGTGCCCCATAGAAGCCCACTATTGTTAATATTGTTCCCTTACATTATTATTGTTATGTCGGCTCGGATTATATTATGACCCCTTAGACTCCTATCTATAGAATGGAGGTATTGTCATTTGTATCATCCAAGAATTGTTCATTTGTGTAATGTAAAGGAGGTTGCCCCCTCGAAGAGTCTTATTTCTAAGTTGTTCATTTATCTTTTCTATCTTTTTGTGAGTTGGTTTCATAACAGTATAACTTTATATTTGGCTCAAGACTTCATTACTACACAAGTGAAACTTGACTTAAGTGCCAAGAGAAAGAGAAAATATCCCAAATTAAACTAGGATAAAAGTAATTCAAACTGCAAGATTAAATGACTATTATCAGATCAAGATCACCAATTGAGATGGTTCATTGCATAATATGCACATATGACATGCAATCGATAGTGTTAATACATTTTACCAATATGACATGTGGTACCATTTAGATGTACTTTTGGTTTCTTTGTAATTCCAAAAAAATATTGTTTGCAAACTGATGAGCACCAGTATTGCAGCAAGAATGTTGCTACTCCTAGGGCTACCAACGTTACTTTATCAACCCGGGGTTCATACAACCTTGGAGGTGATAGTGTTATATACACAAGTAAATTGATGGGTCTTATATTTTTCATTGCTAAGTTGGTGATAGACCACTAACGTTTTTCAAACCAGGCTTCTATGGATTCAGAAGAAGCTTGATTACCAATGACAAAAAGAGAAATCTACACTAAGAGAAAGCTTGTCTACTTCAGTAAGGAAAAAGACTGAAATCAAATGCTTAAACAAACCATTTTATAACTAATTGTTGAGAGGTTAAGCTTCAAAAGAATGCTAAGTTAACATGTATGCAATCCTATTTTCCTAAGAATGCAAATTCAAAACATCGAACATTCTATTGTTGTGCATGTAAATGAATGAAATAAATCTATTTTTCTTTTTGTCCTTTTTTATGTGAAAGTGTGAAAGCTAATCTCTTTTGGTGATGTGGTAGGTGGCTTATGGATGATGGTGAATTTTTATAAGGGTTGGGATACTAGTAGGGGTCTTCTTCTAGCTTCCTAGAGGTTTTTTCCGCAATTCCGCCTCAAAATAGGCCACTACAGGTAAACCTACAGGATGTCCTAATGCGTTCTATAGGATCCCTTGCATTTCTACAAGATACAGCCAAGAGAAAAAGGAGGGATGTGGAAGGTGATGGAAGGCTTAGGGAAGGTGGTTGGTTGATGGAATGAGGCAAGGGAGTGCCTAGGACCACTTCAAAACTCAAAACCAGAGTGTGAGATGGCTAGATTTTCTCCACAAGCTTGGAGAAGTATTCTTGTGAAATGATGAAATTGGTGAGGATTTTAGTGAAGGAAAGGAATGATAATGGGTGGATGAAGTTTGAATGAGGTTGTTGATCATGAAATCTCTATGTACTTCTAGAACACCTTCATTGCATCATACATTGACATTTACCCAAAAATCATGTAAACAAGAAGGATTTCAATTAACTAGGGAAAACAGAATTCCACGAGCTAGCTACCTACTTCATGCATGAGGAAAACTTGCATAATAATATGGAACATTTATGATATCTAATGTAAGACTGAATATAGAAGAAATGATAACTAAATCCTACTCTTGCAAACTGATCAAATGCTAGCCTAAGTATAGAAAAACCCTAAATTCCATGAGAATGTAGAATTCTGTCTTTTTCGGGTTGCAAAGGAGTTCTTTCCTAAAACCATTATCCCTGAAGGAAGGAGTGAGACAAAAACCACCTAATAATAGCTTTTTGATGATCCTTTGTCTCTTCTAAGCTACTACTGAAGTAAAGCACAAATGGAAGCAAATTAATCAAATCTACAACTACTTGCAATGAAATAATTCTAAAGACAATTCAACTATGAAATCAACTAAACATACAAATACAAGAAGAGGAGACTTTATTGCTAGGGTTGGGCCCTAACCCAAGAGCTTCATACCTCTGAGTTAACTCAATTCTGGATCAAGTAAATGCTCATTCTCGTTATCAAAACAGAAAATTACATAGCAATGCCTTCCACAAGTCTTGAACTTGAAAATGACTAGTGTTTTTACAGAAAAAAATTTGAATACTAATGAGCCTCTAGGCCTCTTTATTTATAAAATTGAAGTCTCCAATGACTCCCTTAAATCTAGGGAGGCTCAGCTCCCAAACTCAAGATACACTAGCTCTTTAACTCTCACTTTCTTGGCTGCCTTTTGATCTCCATGACTTGGTTGCTTGTACTCCTAGCTAGTGTGATTGATGGAGGAATATTCGAATGAGTGAGGAGTAAATGAGGAGGATTTACCTCCTACAATATCTCCTCCTTGCCTCATTTTAGTTTCAGCCTTTAATTATCCAAAATTTCCATGATTTTCTCTCAAAAAACTGCAATTAATGCACATTAGTACACTTGGCATAATATCTCACTTTGGCTCATCTCGTTAAACAAAATACAATCAAAATATGTAATAAATTGTGAGAAGAGTTGATTTAACTAAGCTAGGAGGTGGATTAAGGTCCATATAGCTACCCAATTATGAGGCTCATCGTCACCCCCCTACTAAAAGTGTTTCTCATCCTCTGAGCAATTCAATCAATATTCATGTCTTTCATTTCTCTAGTGGTCTCCCTGACATCCCATGCTTCTATTGTAGTTTCCTCTTCCTGCGAATAGAATCCTACCTTCCTTTCTATCTCCTCCCACTACTTTCTTTCTTCCTCTTCCTTCCTTACTTCTAACATTCCTAAGAGCAGTGGTGGATTAAGTCTCAAGCCAATCCAATTGACTTTGAGTCTTTGGAGAGTTGCTTGTACATGGGTGTCCTATTCAGTGCTTCTCTCATTCTTTGAGGAGAATGGTACTCTCTGATTTTCAAACTGTAGGGCTAAGTATTCCATCTTCTTTTGCAAGCTTGCATGTTGTCATCTCCTAACATCCTGAACATGTCCTCAAAGTGTGTGATTGCTTGCTCTTGGGCAGCAAGGTATATAGGTGCAAGTTGAGGGTCATTTGCAATCAAGTTATGTGTGTTGATGACAACCATTGGATTTGACTACTCATTTCTTATCATGAGAGGTTATGTTTCTTCCCTTTCCATTATTTTCTTCATTTCTACAGCCATTGCTTCCTCATGGTTCATCCATGATGCCAAAGCCATCAACTGTAAGTCCCCTAGTTTTGAATTAGGGTCCCATACATTTAGATTTATCAAGGCTAAGTTATGTAGGTAGAACTCAAACAATTTAGCCCTATCCTCCAATGTGCTTTGATTACAAAGATCAATGAATTGTTTATAATCCTGGAATGGCATAGTGCCTCTCTGTGCTAGGGTCTTGATTTGGAACTGCAGCCATTGTTCCTTAAGGTATAATGCATATGACTTAGCTGTCATCCTACACTGAATTGCCTCTAAGGATAGACTAGCCATGGATGCCAATTGATTCTCCCTTTCTTGTAGATGTCCTCTTAACCATGCATTTTCTACCTCCAACTGGGCTTTCATCATTGCCTCTCTATCCCTTAGGTTGCTCAATTCTCTGCCCATCTCTTTAACTTTCTCCTCCATGTGACCTATGTCCTCCACTCCTTCGGATCTAGAAATCTGCATCCATCTATGTGTTCTTGCCCTTTCTTTCTCAAGCTCAAAGAACAAGGGGATGACAAATTTCTATGGAATGACCCTAACCCCTTCAATAATCATGTATTAGGAGTCAAGATTAGGTTAAGGACTATCTTCCCTTAGCTCTAGATCCTCCTTCTTTGTTTTTGGTTGCACACTCCCTTCTTTGTCCAATTTCTGAGTTTCCTGTAGGTTTAGCATAGTTTCTTGTAGGATTGCCTCTACTTCTTGTAGGTCATTCTGTGTATCCTATAGGAGGTGTTTTCCTTTGGATGAGACGGATCTAGTGATAGGCCTCCTAACATAAGTGATAGGAGACTTGGGAGAGGATTGTCCTGATGATCCTACGCATTGAGTTTTCATAAGAGGAACCATCTTCTCCTATTGTTTGGGTGAGTCTTCAATGACAATAGGAACCTTGGTGGGAGCTTGAGGTTTTCCCTGCCTTATTCTTGTACTTTCTCTTGTCCTAAAGTACAATGGAGTTTGTCTCTGTCTTTTCCCTTTTTGTTTGATAGGGGTACTAAGGGAAGTGAGGGCAGTTGCTGCCTCTTTCTCAGTGGGTTTTGGAGATACCTTGGGTGATTCCTCCTTGTCTTCTGCCTCCCATTTTTCATTTTCCTTTTCACTCTTGTCTTTCTCCTATTCTTCTCCCTCTATTTCCTCACTCTGTTCATCAGTTTCCTCCTTTGCATCGTCTTTTGTCTCTTCACCAATTTCCTTCTCTTTTTCTTCCTCTTCTTCCTCATCTATTTCCTCTTCATCCCTCTCTATTTATTCTTCCTCATTTTCAGTTTCTTCTTCATCCCTTTCACTGGCAGTGGGACTCTTGTCATATTCAAAGGCTTTTATATCTTCCCATGTCTGCATGTCTCTAAAATTTTCCCATGTGATAGGGATTCTAAGGTTTTGGAGGGCATATTCTATGATAAGTCTAATTAGCCCATGGTGGGCTAGTTGTTGATGGTTCCCTTCCTGCACCTTAATGCTCATATCTATCTCTGATTGAAGAAGGAAGTAGGGTATGTTGAATCTTTTTTAAGGAGGTGTGTCTGCTCCAAACTTCAATTCTTGGAGAAGCCTAAAATGGTATCCATATACCACATTTTACCTACCTTCACATGAGATATAGTTTATAAGGTGGTAGCTAATTTCATTCCAAGAATAGGGTAGGCTTGCTCTTCTAACTCCAATTTTATCTTCCATTCCTTCCTCTCATTCTAAAAAGAATTTCTTCTTTGTAGTTTGGATATTTCCCTTATCATCCTTTCTCCAAGATACTCCTAGAGGAAGTGTGGTAATTTTGCCTATGAATTCAGGGGTGAGTTCTATAGAGAGGCCTTTCACCACAACAATGGCATGGGTCCTAGTTAGTGGAATGAGGGAGAGAGAAAAATCTATGGCTACTTCATCATCATATCCCCTCAATTTTTCAAAGAAACCCATCCAATTATGCCTTGTGAATATCTCTAGTATAGGAGGGTGTTGATGAATCCTCATTGTGTTGATGGGCTCCCTCTTATTAAACCCCCCTGTCATTTTTCTCTGATGGGTGGAGGGGTGTATATGTCTGATACAAAATTTAATGAATGAGGAATTTTAAATGAAAATTTTGTCTAGGCAATTCCCCTAGAATATAACCCTTTTCAATAAACTAGAAGGCTTTTCTATATTCTTTTCACTTAGAAAATGTGGGGAAGTATAGAGCCTACCTCCTTATCATTGCTTGATGAAGCCAACCTCTGTTTTTCCCTTTTAAAACTGCTCATTGCCAATCTTGTAGGTGCTAGACTGTATCCTGTAGGATCTCTTGTAGGATCTTGAGGGATTTCCTGTAGGATCTTGTAGGTGGTCCTACGCTGGACAAAAATGAATTCTTCCTTTCCTGTAGACTACTTTAGGGCTGAGAGCAAGTTTGCTAGTGTGTAGCCTTGAGAATGTGAATTCCTATATGCATGGGGATCAACGTTTATTCTCTCATATGGGTGATCTAAGTGGGGTTGTGTGCTGGTAGATAAGGTACGAGTATCCATTTTTTGACTATTAGTCCCACTACCACATCATCATTCTCCTCACCTTGTAATCAACTCCCACTTCAAGCATCCGTAGCTTAACCACTTTCAACCTCATCTCTCATTTTCCTTGACTTGATTGTTTCCATGTGCGTAAGTACTAACTCTCTTCTCCTCATTGACTGAGCGAAGGTGGCCATGTTAACTGGCCACCTTTTGCTTATAAAACAACTCTTTCAAAAATTTTACATGTTTGATCATATGATGCTAACGAGAGAGTGGAAGGGAGATACTTACATGTGGTAATGATGCCTTGATGTTGTTTGTTGAGGAATGAAGTCTTTGTTGTGTGTTTATTGCATGTGCTTTTCTCCTTTTTTTACTGTCCTATGATGATTTTCTTTGATGTGCAGGTACTTGGATGTTGATGTTGATGATCATGATGCTACTACTAGGCTTTGGAGGATCTTCTTTGACCTCTGGATCTCCATGCTTGAAGCTGACTGCAACCTGTGATATGTTTGTTTTGTGGGATAGGCTGCTACATGGTTTCCTACAGGATGTCCTGTAGCTGCTTTTCCCTCAAAAATTTTAATCATTTTCCACTTCTGGAGCATGAGGATTGTTGGCATGGGCAGAGAAGGGTTCTATGAATTTGTGAATGAGGAAAATAGCCTACAGATGTTATCCCCTTGTTCTTTGTCTTCACCCTCTTTTCTCTGTTTTTTCTTTGAAAACTGTAATTTAAATTTTTTTGAAACTAACTTTTTTTTTATGAATGCAGGGTTGATCATGGTGGAGAGAGGTATGGTGATGAGATGGTGAAGTAGATTTTTTTTTTTTTACATGGGCAAGTCATTCCCTTGCTCTAGGGTTACTTCCTTTAGGATTCCCAAGCCACTGTAATTCCTACAGGATCATCCTATAGGTTTTCAGGGAATCATGTAGGTTTACATGGAATCCTATAGAAAACAAAGGACACTTGCAAATTGAGGTAAATGAGTGGAAAAATGGAGGTAATGATGGAATGATGAAGGATAATGAATAGAGAAATAAAAACATGAGTTGGATACGTCCCTTTTGATTCTCTCATGTTTCTCTGATCCTCCTCCTGTTGACTTGCAAACAATATTTTCAAATTTTTCTTTTCTCTTTTTATTTTTTGTTTTTTTTCTCTTTTCGTTTTGAAAGAAACTGGTCTGCCTCCAAAAGGTTTTCATCCTAGTTGCTTGCCCTGGATGCCTCAAAACAGGTTTTCACCCAGAGATCTTTTTATTTCTCTCTTTTTTTTTACACCATTGGGCCGCCTCAAGATGTTTTCAACCCAATAGTGGGACTCAAGTGCCTCATGGAGGTTTTCACCTGAGTCTCCTTATTTTTCTCTTCTTCTTTTTTTTCTTTTTTTCTTTTTTCTTTTTTTCAGTGACTTGATAAGGTAGGATCTGAGACTTGATCCACCACCATCACTGTTTTGTTGATACCATCAATGAACTCTTGCTTTGACAATGGCTTCTTGTAAGCCTTCAATCTGTGCCCATTAACAAGTAAAGGAATAACCTCTGCATCTATAGTTCTAATCTATATTGAACCATTATCATGACATCTCTGTATGACATAAGGCCCTAACCATCTAGTCCTTAACTTTCCCTTAAAGTTTTTATATCTGGAATCATATAAAAAATCCCAATCACCTTCTTGAAATTGTTTTTCCTTGATGTTCTTTTCATGCCAGATCTTCCTCCGAATTTGAGTCACCTCTGTGTGCAAGAGGGCATGCATTCTAAACTCATCTAACCCATTCAACTGGAGAAATCTCTCTTTTTGTGCACTGTTGAGATCTAGATCTAGTTGGGCTTCCATCCTCAATCTATTGTACTCAAATTCAATGGACATCAGGGCCTTCTTCCCATAGACCAACTCATAGGGGGTGAATCCAGTGGTGGTCTTCCAGGTGGTATTGTAGGCCCAAGTGGCATCAACTAATCTATCTTCCCAATATTTTTTTTTTCCGCTAACCACATTAGTCAAAATTCCCTCCAGTGTTCTGTTGGTCACCTCCACTTGCCCATTAGCTTGTGGGTGATAGGGAGTGGAGGTTATATTCTTGATCTTGTGCTGGCTTAACAAGTCTTCAATCATGTTGGATGTAAACTAGTCGCCTTGATCAGTGACCAGTTCTCTAGGGTACCCAAACTTGTAAAATATATTTTCCCTTAAGAACTCATCCACCTTCTTGTCTGTTGTTGCCTTGAATGCCTTGGTTTTAGCCCACTTGGTCAAATAGTCAGTGCACACAATGGTGTACTTATTTTGCTTGGATGGAGGGTCAATCTATCCAATGAAATCCATGCCCCACTTGTCAAACGGCTTGAAATTCACTTGAGGTTGCAGAGGCATTTCATCTTGGAGTAGGCTTTACCACCCTTTGGCACTGATCACACTAACTAGTATACCTTCTCAGATCCTGATGAAGAGTGGGCCAATAATAACCATCTTGTAACACCTTGAATGTTGTCCTCTTGGCTTAAAAATGCCTCCACAAGGCCCATCATGACAGGTCAGAAGAATGTCAAAGACTTCCTCCTCCCTGACACATCTTCTCATAATTTGATCTGGGCCTAGTTTAAAGAGGTTTCCCCCAATCTAAGTGAATGGGGTGCTCTTCCTCACAATCTTTCTTTTCTCTTTGGAGGACAAATTCGATGGGAACTGTGTAGACACCAAGTAGTTTTCTATGTCAGCAAAAAATGGAGAGAGAACTGAGATGGCGAATAAGTGTCCATCCCGTAACTGATCATCAACCATTCCTTCATCCCCTGTAGGCAAAGTTAATTTGGACAAAAAATCTGCAATAACATTTTCCTTGCAAAGCTTATCAACAATAGTTAGATCAAACTATTGTAATAAAAGTAACCATCTAATAATCCAGGCATTCACATTAGGTTTATTCATTAAATATTTAATTGTAGCATGGTCAGTATGTACAAATGTTTGATAACCTGTAATGTAATGCCTAAATTTTTCAATGAATGCACAACACCTAGGAGCTCCTTTTCAGTCACTATGTAGTTCAGTTCGGCCTTTGACAAATTCTTACTCATAAAGTAAATGGCATAAGGAAATTTGTCATCTATTTGGTCTAGAGCTACTCCTATGGCTTTGTGTGAGGCATCAGCATGTATATGAAAAAGAAGGGCCCAATTTGGGCCTCAGTGAATAGGTGTAGTGATCAACGTGTCCTTCAGGGTGTCCAAGGCCTCTTGAGAACTTTTTGACCATACAAATTTAGAGTCTTTGGCCAACAACCCAAATAAAGGAGAAGCTAACTTGTTGAAGTCTTTTATAAACCTCCGATAATATCTAGCTAAACTTAGAAAACTTTTGACATCTCTCTGATTTTTCAAAGGTGGGACCCTTTGGATGATGGCTATTTTGTTTGGGTCCACCTATAGTCCTTGCTGGGATATTGCATGACCTAGAATAGTCCCTGTAGTCATCAAGAACTCACATTTTTCAAGACTAAAGGACAAGTACCTTTCAATGCATTTGTTCAGCACCTTAACTAAGTTGGACAAAGCCTCCTAGAAATCACACCCATAGGGTGTGAAATCATCCATATAAATCTCTCCTGTATCATCGACTAGCTTGACAAAGATACTCAGGATTGCTCTATAGAAAGTGGCAGGGGCATTTCATAGGCTAAAGGGAAGGACCCTATATGAGAAATTACCCCAAGGACAAGTGAAGGTGGTTTTATCTTGGTCTTCCGGGCTGATCTGGATTTAATTGTATCCGGTGAACCCATCTAGGAAAGAGAAAAACTTTTTCCCTATTAGGCCGTCTAGCACTTGGTCAATGAAAGGTAGAGGGAAATG
>APFE031300417.1:7281-55191 GCA_000404065.3 Pinus taeda
GCAAAGCAGTTGCATTGCTACCTATTGCAATAACCAGACTATCCCACAAATCTGGTAGAGAACACAACAAACTGATGCTCTTATCTTCATCTGAAATTTTAATATCAACCGATGATAACTGACTTACCACAGTATTAAACGCATTCAAATGCTCTGTCACCGAGTCTCCATATTTCATCCTCAGATTATACAGCTTTTTCCGCAGGAATAGTTTATTCACCAGAGACTTAGATTGGTACAAAGTCCCTAACTTGTCCCACAGTGCCTTCGTCGTAGATTCCCCTGATACATTAAGCAATACTAAATCTAAGACACACAATCATATTGTGCTCTTTGCCTTCTGATCCAACTTCTTCCATTCTTCATCGGTCACTCCTGTTGGTTTAATACCCGGATCTACCACGATCCACTGATCTTTATCCACCAACAGATCCCCCATATTGAGTTTCCACAACTCAAAACTCTGACCATTGAACTTCTCAATCTCTATCTTTCCGCTGCTTTCCATCTTCTTTCACCACCAGAATCGATCTCGCAGATCTCCCACTGAACAAGGTCTAGCACAGGCCCGAGCGAAACCCCTCAGCAACAAAGGCGTCCCCTTGAAGCCAAAGCAGCTCTGATACCAAATGTAGGTTTTAACCCCGTAAAGAAATTACCTGCATATGAATTCTAAATCACAGGAAAAATAAAAGTGCGAGAGCATAACACATAAAACACATATACACAAAGATTTCCCACTGGATCTCAAAATCGAGACTACCAGCTTGATTTTTCATTATATTCCTTTCAATGTTACAATACTTATTTATACATGCCGAAGCATCCAATACCATGGACCGAAAACCATCGTGTCCAAAAACATGGACCGAAAACCATAGGTAGGTTCGCCCAACCTAATATAGGGTCCAAAAAAAATTTTCTCGGGGCGTTGCCCCGAATCCCGTAGAGGGGGGCTACCCGCCCCCCTCAAACCCCCTGGATAGGGGGGCTGCCGCCCCCCCTGTGACCCCCCCACTACGCAACGAAGGGGGGGCTCCTCCCCCCCTCTAACCCCCTGGTTCACTACGTAGGTTAGTCGTGTAAAGAATATAACACAACCCAACACATGTGAACATTGGCATAGAAGGTTTGGTCACCTTCACTACAAAATATTACCAACTCTAAATTAAATGGTAAATGGCATTCCTAGGCTCAAGGAGGATCTTGAAGGAGTATGCAAGGGATGTACATTAGGTAAAAATTTTAAGAGAACATTTTAAAGTAGTGCTTCAAGGTCAAAAGAAATCATGGATCTCATTCATTCTGATGTTTGTGGTCCTATGTCTGCAAAGTCTCTTGGAGGTCATCTATATTATGTAGCATTCATTGATGACCACTCAAGGAAAACTTGGATCTATTTGTTGACGTCCAAGGATGAAGTATTCAACAAATTTCAAGAATTTGAAGTTCAGGTAGAGAACCTTATAAAAAGGAGGATAAGATTTGACAATGGAGGAGAATACACTTCAAAGGAACAAATGGATTTCTGTAGGGAGGATGGGATTAAGAGGGAGATGGTAGTCCCATATAATTCTAAACAAAATCGAGTTGTTGAATGAAAGAATAGATCAATTGAATAAAGTTATAGAGCCATGTTACAATATCAAGACTTACCAACATTTCTGTGGGGCAAAGTGTTGAATTCTGAAATTGCTTCCCTTTTTACTACCTTTTTCCATCTCCTTCACTTTTTTGACACCATTTTTGTAGCAATATCAACATACCCAACATCAATTCAACTTATAGAAAGGTATTTATCGTCCATGTTTATAATATATGTTTCTTTATGAATTATAACAAAAACATTCCTACAATAACAAAATAGTGAACATTTTGCAACTAATGTTGAATTTCGCAACCATATCCATGATTAGACAGGTTTTTGTGCATTAGTAAAGGGATGAAGAGTATCTAAAGATTAAAAATGTTCACCACATGGATGAAAACCTATCAGAATGGTTTGGAAGGCTATAAAGATCAGGATATCTAAGAGTCAAACTGAAAATAAAACTTTGAGTGTCACAGTACAACGGTCAAGCAAAGGCGGCAGGAGATCAAATCGACATTAGGCAAGCGTGAAAAATACTTGTTAAATCACGAGGACATGATATGAAAACAATCCCTCGTGATTTTATCTTTCAGTAGAAAATCATGAGGAGATAAAGTGTTAGTTTAATTTTGTTTCCTAGATGGCAAAATAGTTTCATTTCGTATCAGAATACAACTCTTGAAGTTGTTTAATGAAAACTTGAATAAAATCCATAAGTTGAGACCCAAAATATAGTTCGATTATTAAGTTTATTGTGGTTCATTTCCATAATTTGTGATACTTTATTTTGAGTTAATACAATCCTCTATTTTTAATGCATGACTAAGAAATCATATGATCAATAGCAGACTTATGCTCACACGAGGTACCTCTGTCGAGTTGTAAGGTTATTTAGTTTTGTTTATATTTCAAGTTTCCTTATAATGTGATAGATTTTTGAGGTATTTTCTTGATTAGTTTCATCAAAGTAATGTTTTGATCATTTTGATTTCAAAGCACCCATAAAAGAAAAATTACCAAAAATATTTTAATTTCATATGCATTTCCTTTCAAGTTTCATTACTGAGTTAATTTCTTAGATGATGAAAGAAATGCCCTTTATATTTAACTGCGCGCGTCAGTAATCATTTAGAGTTACAAGTTCTCATTTTATTTTTATTCTTGTCAGTAGTTTTTTTCTGCAATTAGGAATTAAGTTTTTCTTATACAATTTCCTTTTATGCAATTAATGTAGAAGTGCCTTTCTGCAAAATAGCGTTGTAGTGTTTTTAATTTTTCAAGTAGCAATATAATATTTTTCCTACAATTTAGTACTAGCATTTCTTTTTATGCAAGTAGAAGTAAGTTTTGAATTCTGCAATTAAAATATATTTTCAATTCTTCAAGCAATACATTTCAATTCAGTTAAGTAATTAGGCTTTGATGTAACTTTGAATAAAAATAACTTGTGTGTGTTTACTCTCTAAATTCCATTCAAACATTTGTCTACACTTGGAGGATAATTTCATACTTATAATAATTCAATCCATAGATAGAACTACTAGCATATATAGTGCACATACATCTTACAAGTACACGAAGCTTGGTTGAAAATTAATGAAATAATTTCAGAACAATTACATTACCTAACATTTTGGCGCCGCTGCCGGGGAGGTGTATAGAGGATTCCATTATTGGTTTGCATATCATTTTAGGTTCATTCAATTTTATAGATTCATAATTAAAGCATGGTAAAAATCATTTATGCATAGAGAAAGGGATTCTAGGGGTATATTTGTAAGTAGAGGTAGAAGTTCAATTCCACATCACCACTCATCCCCACTAGACCTCTTAGCGCCACACCATCCACTCATACTTGCATTCCATCATTGGCATGTAGACATAGACTTCCTGAGGTGCATAGATCTAAAATCCAATCAAAATATTACCAACTTCCTATACTGAAGTTGTAGTTAAAGAAACTACATCCCCAATGAAGGGAGTAATTTTCCTCTCTTCGATAGGAGAGCAACTTCTAGGACAAAAAATAGAGATTCCTAGTGAAGAAGAAGAAGAAGAAGAAAAAACTTATTATAATATACCATTAGTAGAGGAACGAGAAGAAGATATAGACAATCCTATCATAGAACCTTATATTAGATATGAGGAATCTACAATTGTAGGGGAAGGAGAAGGAGAAGTACACAATGTAAATGGTGAACTTAGGATTGGAGGTGGAAGAGGTAGAGGAGGAAATAGAGGAGAAGGTGGAGGTCGAAGTGGTAGAGGTGGTAGGGGAGAAACATATCCTTCTGGATTTTCCATTTTTTATGAGGATACCACAACCACAATGAAGAACATCTCACCTTCCATCCTTCCTAATTTCCATGGTTTAAGAAATGAATACCCTCAAACATTTATTTTTGAGTTTGAATTTTTATGTAGATCTTATGACTACTTACTTGATCCTCAAAAAATGAAATTATTTCCAGGTACTCTTAAATATAGAGCACACAAATGGTTCAGGGGATTAGGAACACATACTATTAGAACATGGGAAGAAATGAAAAATTTGTTCTTAGAGAAATATAATGATTATTGCATGCCCCATAACCTTAAGCATGAAGTCTTTAAGATGATACAGAAAGAGGATGAAAGTCTTGAAGACCTAGCCGAGATATTTTCTTACTATATTAAAAGGGATAAGATGCATAATTTAGATTGTGAAACATTAAAAGATCTTTTTTTAAAATCCATCAGAGATGAATGGATTGATCTTCTCAATTTAATGGAAAAGGGATATGTTTCACAACTTTCATTTGGAGATATTTGTGATTTGTGTAAGCATATTTCAAGGGGTAAATCTAGAACTAGTAAAAATCCAAGAGATCATGTGATGTCCAGAATTAGTAAATCTGCAACTAGAATAGTAAGTAGAGCTAAAATAGGAAATTTGATTGACAATTCCAAAACAGATATCCTAGGGAGTCTTAGTGAACAACTAGATACCCTTAAGATACAAAACAAGCAAAAAGCCGAGAATGATGCATTATCTATTTTTTTCCCAAGTGTAGGAAGAAACATGTCTTAAGAGAATGTCCCCTTGATAGTATATAAATTTGTGTCATATGTGTTGAAAATCATAATACAAAGGAATGTCCTTTGATACCTGGTCTTAAAGTTGTTTTCCAAGATGAAGTTTGAATAAGCCAAACTGAATCTCTTTGTTTTATTGCAAAAATACCATGGAAAAATCAATAGTCAAATATCACTCAAGGTTTCAATACTCAATCATATGTACAACCACAAAATAATTGGATTGCACCCATGCCATGTCAACCTTGGCTCCCACAATCTCAAAATCCATCTTGGGCACAAGTTTGGAAAAGTCCCTATGGCAAATATTCTCAATATCCTAAATTACAACAACCTTATTTTTCTTTTCCACCACAACATTATCCTCCTAAACCAACCCAAACTCCTCAATTTCGCAATCCAAATCAACAACTTTCATTACCAATTCCTCAAAATCCCAATCAACTACCTGCTCAACTGCTTCTAAATCCAAACAATAAGAATCAACAAGTTATTTATAATGTTGAAAAAATTTCAAACTTGTATGGTTACCCCATTAGGTCTAAATGATGTTCAACTTAGACCTGGTAGGGTTTTAAAAAATAAGTCACCAACAATCACCATCCAAAAATCTAAAAAGGATGAAGTTCATGAAAAATATGCAAATATTGCACAAGAAAATATTCCTCTAAAGGAAGATGCTCCTATACAATCACAGGATGAGCAAATAAAGCAAGCTCCTATAGTTCCTCTAGTAGAACAACCTTCTATTTCTTTGCAAGATCCACCTTTTCCTGAAAGGATAAAAATTGATAAAGGAATAGAAAGGGAAATTGTCTTACAAGACTATGATATGCTAGATGAACTTAAGAATATTTGCATCAAAATTCCTTTACTCCATGCTATAATGGAAATACCAATACTTTCAAAAACTATTAAGGATATATGCATTAGGAGACCAGGAAGAAAAATAAAGATGTTAAAAAATCCAATTAGTAGGAAAAATGTTGATATCATGATGGGGAAACTAATTGTTCAAAAATATCTAGATCTTGATAGTCCCATTGTGAAAATTCATATCAATGGTATTGATATTCCAAACACTTTGATTGATCTAGGAGTGGCCATTAACATTATGAGTAAATAGACAATGGAGAAACTTAAGCTTCCTAATCTTCAATACACCTATACATTATTACAACTAGTAGATAAATCTATTATCAAACCAAATGGAGTATTAGAATATGTGTCTGTTTTTCTAGATTCTTGGGAATATCCTGTATATTTCATTATTTAACTCCCAAGAATAATTTAGGAGGCCATCCATTGATCCTTGGTAGATATTGGCTAGCTACAGCTGATGCATTCATAAGTTGTAGATTTGGTGATATGTATATCTCTTATGGGAATTGCACTAATAAATTTAAATGGTATCCTCCTGCAAAAGCAATAATTGAAGTAGAAAGCGAAATTTGGATAAATGATGATAATGAAGACTTTTATTATATGTAACCAATTTATACCCTTTCACAATTAGATGAAGAAGATCAACTGATAAATTTATTGAATAATAATGATTCTTCTTCATACTGTGATAAAGATCAAAGTTTTCAAGAGCAATGCAATATTGACTATCTATTATCTCACCAAATGGCTTTACGTTCTATGGAAAATTTTGGCAATTCTCAAGTAGAAATGTTTCCAGATAAAACATTAAATATTAATAATAATTTGGAATAATTTCAATAGAGAAAATTGATACATATGCTACAAAAATACTCTTCTACTTATGCATGGGAGTACACTGATATGAAAGGGATTGATCTTAAAACTTGTATGCATCATATTTATATCTAGGAAAATGCCAAATCAATGAGATAACCTCAGACAAATATGAATCCTAATTTGAGAGAAATTGTTAAGGAGGAAATACAAAAGTTACTTAATGTGAATTTCATCTATCCAATATCAAATAGTTAATGGGTGTCACCTTTAGTGATTTTTACAAAGAAAAATGGAAATTGGAGAGTGTGTATTGACTATAGGGAATTAAACAAGGCTCCCTTGAAAGATCATTTTCCACTACCCTTTATAGATCAAGTATTATATACCTTGGTAGGAAATAAGTATTTTTCATTTTTAAATGGTTTTAGTGGATATAACCAAATCCAACTACCATCAAAATATCAAGATAAAACTAATTTTACATGTCCATGGGGAGCATATGCCTATAGGGTACTTCCCTTTGGATTATGTAATGCACCCACCAGATTTTCGAGAGAAATTTTAGGTATCTTTTCTGATCTAATTCATGATTGTGTGGAAGTATACATGGATGATTTCACTATGTATTATGATACTTTTGAGGAATCTATTGAAAATTTGGAAAAAAATCTTATTAGATGTACAAAGGCAAAAATTTCATTAAGCCATGAGAAATGTTTTATTATGTTCAATGAAGGGATTGTTTACGCCACCATATTTCAAGTGATGGAATTAAAGTGGATACATCTAAAGTAGAAATAATTTCTAAAATTTCAATTCTTTTTTGTCAAAGAGATGTTAGAAGTTTTCTTGGATTTATTGGATATTATAGAAGATTCATAGAAAATTTCACAATAGCCTCTCCACTTTTCAAACTCCTTACAGAAGATTGTGAATTTATTTGGAATTCTGATTGTCAAAAAATATTTGAGACATTGAAACAAAAGATTGTTGAAGCACCAATTTTAAGGGGACCTAATTGGTCTCTTCCTTTCCACATTTCTACTGATGCTTTAGATATAGCTCTAGGAGTTGTGTTTGGACAAAAATATTTAACTCAAGTTATCTATTATATAAACAAAAATTTGACTCCAGCAAAGTCAAATTAAACTGTAACAGAAAATGAGTTTTTAGTTGTTGTGAATTCCATTAATAAGTTTTGTCATTATATCACTGGTTATGAAACTTTCATTCATACATATCATTCTGCCATTAGATATCTAATGAAGAAACCAATTACTAGTGGTAGAATTACAAGACGATTGTTATTATTACAAGAATTCAACATTACTGTTCTTGATAGACCATGAAAAAAAATACAATTGTTGATTTTATTTCTATAATGTATAATAATAATGATGATTTTCCTATAAAATATAACTTTCGTGATTAACATATTTTTGCAGTATCTACTAAAACACCTTGGTTTGCAAATATTGCTAATTAGTTGGCTAAAGTAAAGTTACCTCAACAACCATCAGCCAAAGAAAAGAAAAAAGTGATCAAAACCAGTGCACCTTATTCTTGGATAGATGGAGAATTGTATAAAATTGTAACTGATTTGATCACCCAAAGATGTGTTCAAGAAGATGAAGTACCTGGAATCTTGAAATCTTGCCATGATGAGCCATGTGGAGGAAACTTTGTTGACAAAAGAATTGCTTACAAAATCCTTCTTTTGGGATCTTGTTGGCCATCCATTTCAAGGATGCCAAAGAATATGTCAAAATATGTGATATTTGTCAAAGAATGGGAAATCACATTCCATTAGATGAAATGCCTCCAAAGCCATAGGCACTTGTAGAGCCTTTTGAAAAATCGGCTCTAGATTTTGATGGACCAATAAATCCTCCATCTAAATAGAAAATGTACATACTTTGCACAAATTCTGTTACAAAATGGGTAGAAGTTAAACCTCTTTTATTTGCAAGTGAAAATGTTGTAGTTACATTGGTTTTTTAGGATATTTTTACTTGTTTTGTTGTTCCAAGAGAAAATTGTAACATATCAAGATACTTAATTCACATCCAAGTTGGTGCAAAAGATCATGGAGAAATATAAGATCAAGTATCAAAAGTAAACTCCATATCATCCAAAAATCAATGGACAAGTGGAATCCACCAACAAAGTACTTGAAGCAATTCTCACCAAGACTGTGCACTTGCATAGGAAGGATTGGGCAGAAAAGCTTCTAGAAGCACTATGGGCATATCGAACTACATGGAGGAACACAATTGGACATACTCCATATGAGCTATCTATGGAAAGAAAGTTTTTCTTCCAATTGAATTCCAAGTGGAAACCTTTAGAACAATAACTAAATTGTTGTTTGATCTATCAGAAGCCAAAAAATAGAGATTAGCCCAATTGAATGAGCTAGATGAGATCCGACAAGATGTTATTCAAAGAACAAACATTGTTCAACAAGAAACATCAAAATGGAATGACAAATTTATCAAAGATAAAAAGTTCAAGTAAGGTGACCGGGCTTTTCTTTTTTATTCCAAATTCAAAGACTTTCAAGGGAAATTTCAAACTCATTGGCTTGGTCCTTATGAGATTGCTACTATTTTCTATAATGGAGCAATCAAAATCAAAACTATTGACGATGAACAAGTTACTTTCCTTGTTAATCATCATAGATTAAGGTTGTATCATAAACCACTAACAAAGGAACAGATTGTTACACAGTTGCAAGAGAGTTATGAATTCAAGTTGGTCAAGAAAGGAGATTCTTCTCCTCATTCTCCAAATTCATTGTAAATTTTCCAATAAAATAATAATAATAATAAAATTATGAACATGAAAACCAACTATGTTGGCATGTTTATACAAAAAATCTTAACTGAAAACCAAGATTTCTTGGCGGTTTAGATTTTCATAATTCCCTTTTTCTTTTCCCTAGTTCTTTCTATCCTTCTTTTTCTAATAAATTTCAAGTGGCAATAAATACTTTTGAGGACTAGTGTTTTTCACTGACCACCAAAAGCAACAACACCAATAAAGAGTCTTCTCCTGATCAAACAAGAAAACTTCAAGAAATGATAAGAAGAAATAGAATTTATGTCATTTTGTAGTTGATCTTCAATTCTGCAACCAAGTATGGATTCTACATCAACTTCAGAAAATCCACAACAAAAGAATATCGAGGGAATTCACAAAAGTAAAGGTATGTAAAAATTTGAATTATTTTTCATATAATAACTTAAGTTTTAATTCATGGAGGATTTTATCAAAGAAAATTTTGAATCATTAAAAGACCTTATAAAACTGCTAAAAAATTACACATTATCATAATCATTATACCCCACTCCCTCATCATTACTCAATCGGTCACATCAATCCGATCAAAATAAAATACATTCCACTGATCCTATGAAATCGAATATGGGAATCGTGGGTAGCTATATGGAAGGAATAATCTGATCATAAAAAAAATCTTCCGTTGACAACTTATTTTGCTATCATTTTACTCTGTTTCATTTCATTATGTTCCATTCTGAAACCCCTACCCTTTAAACTTTGCTCATTCCATTTTGTATTAATATTCCATCATCCATGTCGAAAGGAAATATTCAAGGACCAAAACTTCTTCTCACCATGGGAATTATTGTCTGCTATGAACCAAGCGGAATTAAGTTTCTTCAAGCATACATGAGAGTAAAAGATCAATTGCAACAAGTATGGTGGCTTAAGTTCTTTGAAAAATTCAACTAGAATGAGGTAGAGGTTACCAAATATTTTTCTTGGTCTTTTGATGGGGTTGAGGTAGAAATTAGAGACATCAATATTATTTTGATAGAGTCTATCATGGCTGAAGCTACAAAATCACCCGTAGATAGAGAAAGTTGGTTCAAGAATATGAAAATCAGGGAGAATGACTGGATACACTTCCTCATAGAACCAAGTATGGATATATCCATATTTAAAAAGGGAATTCCAGTTGCTGCACTAAAAGGGAAATGGAGAAGTTTATTGTTGGTTATTCATAAATTTTTAACTTGTGAAGAAAGGTTTGGAACTATGTTTTTCTGACATGCCCAACTTTTTATGCATTTTATTGATGGGAATGAAATCAATTTGCCTTACTTTTTTCTTCAAAATCGTAGAAAGATGGAATATAGCATACAAAAGAGAGTCTAGATCCATTGATAATTCCCTCTACCATCAGAGACTCATCAAAATCCATATAGAGGCACATTTAGAAGCTAAGGGAGACAATTGGCAAGATTTCCTAGTCCAAAATAATTTTTTGGAAATCCTGGAAGAAGAAACAAGCATTAGGGTTAAACGAAGTCAACACAAGTCAACATCAAACCCTAACCCTGAAAAAGATAAAACTAAAGAAGAAAGTCCAAAGAAGAATGATATATAAAGTCAAACAGTAGTTGATTGCGATTCCGATTGAAATGTTCTCAGATTAAAATGTGATTTCAATTTAAATAAATGACCCATATATTTTCATTCACTCTTATCTTTTTCTGAAAAACATAGTTTTGATTTATGTTTTCTTATCCATGGTTTATCATTTCCAGGCATAAACAAAGAATTCAACAACGAAGAAAATGAAGAGGAGAAAGTTGTGAAGAGAAAGAAGCAGATAAAACCCACAGAATTTGCAAATGCAAAGATCCTATGATCAAAATACAAGGTCAATAAGCCAAAATGGCATTTCAAAAGATTATCTTTGAAAAATGTTTTTTTATTTTTTCAAGATATGAGGGATTCCATTAATTTCCTCAGTGTTGTGCGCAGACCTGTTATTTCAAAAAAAAAAATTATTGCTATTTAAACCCATTTTCTTGGATTGAACAAGAGGTCCAAAATATGAGTAAGAAAGTCTTGGGGGCTTTCATTTTTGTATCTCCAAGTATGTCCTGATAGACTAAGCCAAGTCCTGAATTCTATGAAGAAATATGAGTGGAGATTACATTTATGTATTTTCAGAAGCTCATCTTAATAAATGATTGGATTGAGGTTCCTATTTTTTTGTTTAAAGAGGCTTCAAAGAGTCGCATTTCTATACTTTTGGGAATCTTTGGAATAAAGGAAAATGACTGGGACTGTGTATTTTACAAAAGGAGTGTGATACATTGGGTATTTTTATCAATGTTTTAATGTTATTTTTGGTATAATTTGCCGTCATTCCATCTTTCAATATGTATGTTATATGTATACTATTAACACAGTTCAACATCATCTCATTTCTAAATATGTGAGTGCTATAATTTTTTAATACATCTAACAACAAATTGTTATTTTATTTGGATGGCGATATATGCTTTAACAATTCTTTTAATTAGCCCATGGGGCTTTGGATTGACGGTGAATGGGTGCACTGTTAAGGCACTCCTTGCAATAGGTCACTGGTTCAAATCCCCCGTGGGTGCTTACCTACCAAAAAAAAAATTCTTTTAATATTATTTAATTAAAATAATTAACTTAAAAGTTTTAATTTCTTTTAGTATATTATTAATTTTTATTACCATGTACTAAAGACAACCATTTTAGATCGCACTCAAATAACAAGTAAACCCAAGAAATAAATAGTTGTTTATATGCATATACCTTAGGGATTGAATATACTTCTATCAAACACTTATGTAACTATTTACTAAATGCTTGATGGTTAGTATTTAGATTAACAAGGAGTCAAATCTTGAGAGCTATCTCCTTGATCTAATTTCATCATTTTTACTTCAATTCCTTAATATTTTCTTTTAGTAAATCAACTCTTGATTGGGAGAAGGATTTTTCTTTCCTTCAATCAATATAGGATAGATTAATTTCATACTAGTTAAATCATACATGTGTTATCTTAGAATTCCTATCTTCGAGGAAAAGCTTTAGATTGGTTTGGTTGTTCCATAAAAAACAACTTAAGGATCATTCGTCTTGCTTGATCAGCTAGAAGAATTGATCCAATGTCCCTAGCTATTAGAAATTAAATACATATTTAAAGCTGATAGTAATTGGGAAAAGGTAATTGGACCTAATTTAACCAGTCAGAGCCACTACCCCAAATGGAAAAGGAGCTACTTTAAGGTCCGGACCGTGTGGTTTTACCCCATGTTGGTGCAACGAATTTTGAGGCGTCAACATTTTTGGCACTAGAAGGAGGGCCTTGAATTAGTTATTTCTTTAAATTTTGTTATATAGTTTTTAAACTAATCATGGTTCCCATATCCATTCCTACACTTGGTCATATGTTCAGTTCACCCAAGCCTACATGAGGCATGCCCAAGAAGCAGATTGAGTCCTTATAAAAGTTAAAGTACGACGGTGAGAGCAATATTTCTGCATTAAATCATATTTCTAATTTTGTTAATAGATGTAAGTCTTTTAATATAATCATTGATAATGATATTTGAAGGTTTTTCACTCTTACTTTTAGAGGACGAATCCACAAATGGTTCCTGGTGCTTCTGGTAGCCTGGGTGCAGGCGATATGGACAAATGGCTGAAACCTGAGATAATTTCTTCAATTTCTGGCTAAATTTCTCCTTCTGCTTCCATTGGTGTATCAATCATCTACTATTAAAATAAATGTTATAATATTTCCGTGGCTCCTTCATATAACCATTCTTCCTTTTTAAATCACCCCAACCCTTGTTATTGGCACAACCTTATTACGCAAAGTCCCTTATCCTCTACAATGACTATAATTCCAAAGGAATTATAAAAATACACTATCGCAGGCTTTTCAAATGGGGATAATGCAAATAACGTTAGATACACTATCGACGTTAAAACCCAAGGGAAGATGTGTTTAATGCAAATAACACAATCGACGCTTTAATACACTATCAACGCTTTAACATGGGTAATTACCTGATGTGATATGCCACGTGGCTATCGGCAATCACTATTGGAGGTCTCGAAAGTCCACACAATAGGCTCCTTTCGCTTCGACTGTGCGATGCGACAATCATTACAGACCTGAAAACTTATCCAACCCACTATATAGTATTTCAGGTTCGAGCTTATTGGGGTTTTGAACTTCGGCGGTTCCACAGGTATCTTCTGCTCCACTGATGATTCTGTGATGCGAATAAGGGTTCGGACCCAATGAGAGTATAAGCCAGACTTAATAATATTTCAAGTCCAGAAACTCATTCCGGCTAAGTATTTCATGATTTCTCTGTGTAAACAGAATTTCCGCTTGGAAGCTCAACAACGTTTGTAATGGAAACCTTATGTGCCAATATAAAGGAAAACACATTAACGAACTTAAAGCAATTATCAAGAGATAAAACTGAGCCAAAACACCATTAACAAGGGTTCAGAAGTAAACACGCACATACAAATTCCAATTGATGGAGAATCATAAATGCACAGAGAGAGTTTCAATATGACAATGTCTTTGGGATCGACTAAATCAAAGAGTTTCGTTATTTCCTATTTAAAACAATAGATAAGCCCTCTCGGTCCTTATCCTTTACAAAAGCATGCCTTTTACATAGAGTGATTTAAAGCAATTACGCATAAATCTTGTTACAACTTATCCATAAGCGATTGTTATAGCATGATTTCTTCTTAATTCTATCCTTATCTTAAACTAGAAAAGCATGGAAATTGATGGCTAAAGGACTCCACTCCTTTGCCTGTAGATTTTTTCGGATTTTTGGAATAAGTTTGAAGATTGTCCCTCCAAGTCTCATGCTCCTGCATTAGACTCCTGAGGACAAAATTCTTCATGGGCTCTTTTCCATGAGTTCATCTATAGAACTGCCAGATTTTTGTAGCATGTCTTCTGTAACCCAAGTAGATTTAGTGGTTGGCTGGTCCTTCCATTTTACCAAATACTGGAAGTACTCTTGTACCCTTGTTTTCTTAAACACCTTCTTGTCTATAATTCTTTCTGGCTACAAATTCTTTGCTGTGGGTAACTGTTTTACCCAGTCAATCTCTTGGGTCTGTTGCTCTTGTGTTGTATCATTTGTAGTTTCACCTTCATACTTGTACAGGTCTGAAACATTAAAAATTGGTAATATTCCAACATCACAGGGTAACTCAATCTCATAGGCATTTGCAGAAAATTTCCTCAACACTCTGCATGGTCCAATTTTTTTAAACTTCAATTTGTTATACTTCCTCTTTGGAAACCTCTCCTTTTTGAGATGTGCTAAAACCAAATCTCCAACTTCAAATTTCACCTCTCTTCTTCTCATGTCTACTCTGGTTTTATACTTGAAGTTGCTATCATGTAGCTGTTGTTTCACTTGTTCATGTATTGCTTGCATTTCTGAAGCAAAATCTTCACCCTCTCCACTTCTCATCTCTTCTTTTCCCAAATTTCTTAACTCAGCTACCCCTCTTGGATGCATTCCATAAGCAATATGGGATGGAATTTGTCCTGTGCTACTGTTAGGTGAGTCATTATATGCATATTCAGCTTGTGCCAATACTTGATCCCACTGCTTTTGATGTTCTGCAGTAAGGCTCCTTAAAAGATTTCCCAAAATCCTTTCACAACTTCAGTCTGTCCATCAGTTTGAGGATGATAGGCAGAGATGAAACTTAGTTTAGTTCCTAGATTCTTCCATAATTTCCTCTAGAAATGTCCAACAAATTTGGAATCCCTGTCTGAGACAATCCTCATAGGCAATCCATGCAGTCTTACAACCTCCTTAAAAAACAAATTAGCAATGTGAGAAGCATCACTAGTCTTATAACATGGAATAAAGTGTGCCATTTTTGAAAATATATCCACTGCAACAAAAATTGAATCATTACCTCTTTGAGTCTCTGGTAAAGCGAAAACAAAATCCATACTTACCATATCCAAAGGCCTATTTGGAATTGGTAATGGGACATACAAACATGTGTTTTGGCTCCTTCCCTTTGCATGTTGATAGACTTTGCAAGTTTTCACATACTTCTCCCCTTCAGATTTCATTTTCAGCCAGTAATTAAATCTATTCAACTATTCAAAAGTCTTCTCTATGCCAAAATGTCCTGCAAGTCCTCCACTATGTTTTTCTTTAATTAAATTCTCCCTCATTGAGCAATTTGGTATGCACAACTAATTTTTCTAAAACAACAGTCCATATTGTAAGAAGTAATCCAACCATTTACTCCTATCCATCAAAACAAGATTTTTACAAGCTTCAAATGCCTTTTTAAAATCTGAATCAGTTTCATATAATTCTTTAAGAAAATAAAAACCCAACACTTGGATTTGACTCTCTTGAAATAATACATTCCTCCTACTTAAGGCATCTGCAACTTTGTTTGATTGGCCATTTATATGCTTCAAAACAAAATGGAAACCTTGAAGATATTCTACCCATTTAGCATGTTTCTGGTTGAGCTTTGGCTGCTGCATTATAAACTGTAGTGCATGGTTATCTGAATAAAGGATGAATTCCTTTGACATTAGATAATGCCTCCACTTCTTTAATGACTGCACAACTGCATAGAATTCCTTATCATAAGAAGAATACTTTCTTTTTGAAACATTCAACTTTTCACTAAAATAGGTTATTGGTCTATCTTCCTGGCTTAAAACACTTCCAATAGCTTCTCCGCTGGCATCACACTTCACTTGGAAAGGCTTACTAAAATCAGGTAAAAGCAAAATAGGCTTTTTAGTGATTTTCTTCTTTAACAGCTGATTTTTTTTTTTTTTTCTGCTTCAACAGTCCACCTAAATGGTTGTTTGTCCTTCTTTATGGTCTCAATAATAGGTGCATTAATATTACTAAAATTCTTGATGAATTTTCTATAAAATATAGCAAGACCATGAAAACTTCTTACCTCAAAAACACTCTTGGGTGAAGGCCACTCCATGATTGCCTTGATCTTCTATGGATCCATATTCAGCCCCTCAGCAAAAACAAAAAAAACCAAGTACACTAGCTCTTCTTTCATGAATGAAAACTTCTTCAAATTCAGAAATAATTTCTCCTACTGCAGCCTTTGTAAGACATAATTCAAATGCCTCATATGCTCCTCCTTAGACCTGTTGTAAACTAATATATTGTCTAGATATACTATTACAAATTTACCAATGAAATCTTTAAAAACTTCATTCATGGGTCTCATAAACGTACGTGGTGCATTTGACAACCCATAAGGCATTACTCTCCACTCATACAATCCCTCATTTGTCTTAAAAGTAGTTTTCCACTCATCCCCTTCTCTTATCCTTATCTGATGATACACACTTTTAAGATATATACCTGATTGTGATTTTATTGATGGCTCTTGAATCTGTACACATTCTCTAGCCTCCATATTTCTTTGGACTCAACACTGTTGGTACTATGCAAGGACTCAAGATTTCTTTGATCAACCCTTTGTCAAGCAATTCTTGCACCTGCGTCCTAACCTCTTCATTTTCTTTAGGAGTCATTCTGTAAGATGCTTTGTTAGGTAGATTTTCTCCAGGAATCAAATCTATATGATGGCTAATACTTCTAATGGGTGGCAAATTATTTGGCAAATCATCAACAATAATATCACAATATTTCTCCAACATTTCTTGAATTTCAATGGGTAAATAAAATTTTTTAGTAGAAGTCATTATTACCTTGGGCTTGCAAATTATAGAAAAATTTACCTCATTCTCTTCAATCTGCCTCAAGGATTCCTTTCCTCCTAGTAATAGAGTTTTTTGATCAATCTTTTTTCCTGGTAAATCTTCTTGTAGAGGCAGCAACATATGATTAACACCATCCTTTCCAAAATTGTAGGTGTTTCTTTTTCCATCATGCATGGCTCCTCTATCATATTGCCATGATCTTCCAAGCAATATGTGACACACATCCATTGGCATCACATCACATACAATTTTATCTTTATACTTGCCCACATGAAATTCCACTTCACATTGTTCATTCACTAACAGTTGATGTTCCTTTTGCAACCATGACACCTTGTAAGGTGTTGGATGTTTCATTGTCTTCAGCTTCAATTTCTCCACCACTTCTGTAGAGACCAAATTATCAGTGCTGCCACTATCAATGATCATCTGACAACATTTCCCTTGCACTTTACACATTGTTCTGAATAAAGTCTTTCTTTGTGATGGTTCAACTATCTCCTTTGCTGGCTTGAGCAAAAATTTATTGACTACCAAATATTCTCCCCTCTCTGGTATATTTTCTTATTTTGCCACTACTGCTACTGGTGCTTCTCCCTCAACTAGAGAAACAACTGCATTCCTCTGGCTTGTTTCTGCGTTTTTTGGGCACTCAAAAGCTCTGTGTCCCAGCTGGTTACATCTGTAACACCTTACTTCTCTTCCTCTTCCTCTTCCTCCTCTTCCTCTAGAAAAACTCCCTCTGCCTCTTACATCACCTCCTGTGGGTGCATGCTGGGTTAAGCTGCTGCTAGCTCCATTTTTTGGTGTTGTATATCTTCCTCTACCACCTTGACTTCCCCTTCCTGGGAAAGTACCTCTTCCTTTGGTAGGTTGCTTCCTCTTGAGTTTTTCTTCATCTTTCATTGCTCTCTGATAAGCTTCTTCTACTGTTTTAGGAGACATTAGAATTATCTCATCTTGAATGTCCATCCTAAGGCCATTCACATATCTAGCCACCTTCTCATCTATATCCTGGGCTTCTCCAGCTCTTATGCTTACCTTGTAGAATTCCTCTGTGTATTCTTTCACTGTCAAAGATCTCTGTCTAAGATTCTGCATCTATCTAAATAAGGTTTGCTGATAATTACTTGGCAGAAACTTACCTCTTAGCTTTGCTACCATCCTGCTTCAATTCTTGATTGGTTGCTTTCCAAGTCTCTTCCTTTCTGTCTGCACACCATCCCACCAAAGCGTTGCATGGCCTTTTAACTTGGTGACAACAAACTTTACTTTCTTCTCATCTTCTGTTTCTTCATAATCGAAGAATTTCTCCATGCCATTAATCCAGTCTATCAATTATATGGATTTAGTTCTCCTTCATATATTGACACCTCGGTCTTTGGCCAGTTGTGGATCTCAATACTAACTGAAAGAACTTCATCTTAGGAGTAACTGCTACAAATTCCTCCTCTGCAGCTTTAACCTCAGGTTCACTAACATCTCCATCGTCTATGTTTCTGCCTATTTTTAATGCATCCAATCTAGCTTGCATTTGTTGCACAACTTCCATTACTTCAATGTTTGCAACAGGCTGTCCTCTTTCACCATGCCCTTATCCTCTTCCAACTTTGAAAGCCATAGTAACTTTCCTTCTCCTACCTCTGAGATTCAATTCAATGTCAGTTGGTTGCTCTAATACCACTAATGGTGGCCTGGGTGCAGGCGAAATGGACAGACGACTAAAACCTGAGATAATTTCTTAAATTTCTGGCTGAATTTCTCCTTTTGCTGCCACTGGTGTATCAGTCATCTACTGTTAGACTAACTGTTATAATATTTCCTTGGCTACTTAATATAACCATTCTTCCTTTTTAAATCACCCCAACCCTTGTTATCGGTGCAACCTTATTACGCAAGTCCCTTATCCTCTACAGGGACTATAATTCTAGAGGAATTATAAAAATACACTATCGCAGGCTTTTTGAATGGGAATAATGCAAATAGCATTAAATACACTATCGATGTTAAAACCCAAGGGAAGATGCATTTAATGCAAATAACACAATCAGTGCTTTAATACACTATCGATGCTGTAACATGGATAATTCCCCGATGTGATATGCCACATGGCTATCGGCAATCGCTATCAGTGGTGCCAAATGTCCACATAATAGGCTCCTTCCGCTCCGACTGTGTGATGCGACAATCCTTACGGACCCGAAAACTTATCCAACCCGCTATATAGTATTTCGGGTTCGAGCTTATCGGGGTTTCAGACTTTGGCGGTTCCACAGGTTTCTTCCACTCCACTTATGGTTCTGTGATGCGAATAAGGGTTCGAAATCGGTGAGGATACAAAATAGACTTAATAATATTTCAGGTCCGAAAACTCATTCCGGCTAAGTATTTCACGATTTCTCTGTGTAAACAGAGTTTCCGCTTGGAAGCTCAATAATGTTTGTAATGGAAACCTTGCGTGCCAATATAAAGGAAAAGCACATTAACGAGCTTAAAGCAATTATCAAGAGATAAAACTGAGTCGAATCACCATTAACAAGGGTTCATAAGTAAATAAGCACATACAAAGTCCAATTGATGGAGAATCATAAATGCACAGAGAGAGTTTCAATATGACAATGTCTCCAGGATCGACTAACTCGGAGAGTCCTGCTATTTCCTATTTAAAACAATAGATAAGCCCTCTCGAACCTTATCCTTTACAAAAGCATTCCTTTTACATAGAGTGATTTAAATCAATTACGCATAAAGCTTGTTATAGCTTATCCATAAGCAATTGTTACAACATGATTTATTCTTAATTCTATCCTTATCTTAAACTAGAAAAGCATGGAAATTGCTGGCTGAAGGACCCCACTCCTTTTCCTGTAGATTTTTTTAGATTTTTAGAAGAAGTTTGAAGTTTTTACCTCCAAGTCTCATGTTCCTGCATCAGCTTCCTCCAAAGTTAATTCATTCATGGAAGCATTTTTACATGGTATTTCTAAAAGCACATCATAATTATAATTAGATAGTTTGTGTTTAGAGTTAGAAAATCTTTACATGTATGATAATGAATATTTAGATGATTTTTATAATAAATTTTGTTTGCTTTGTTATAGATTTCACTAAGATGATTTTCCTTTAACTAAAGATTTAATTGAGTATTTTATTGCTCTTGTTTCTTCTACTCTTGAAAATAATGAATCAATTAATGAATAAAAAGACACATTTGACTCATTAACTAGTCTTGAATCATTAAAAGATTCTATCAAACCCGAACTTGTAATTAAATCACAACCTTTACTCTTAGAAAATTGTAATTTTCATTTTCTTAGTTCTGAAACAAATGTTTCCATTATAAATACAGAATCTGAAAATGTTATTGCAACAATTTTTAATGATACATGTGATCGATCAATAGTTCCAGTAAAATCTAATCTACAATAAGATTTAGTTAATGAACATATTGATTTATCTTCTTTAAGGGAAAACTTAGAAAATTTAGAACATGTAATTACATTTGAAAGAACTTCTTTAAACTAGAAATATAATACGACAAATTGTATAGATGAATCATTTCACCCATCATTATATTCTGGCATTCATTATTTTCTTCATCCTGATGTGTTTTCAAATTAGAATATAGTCAATGATGATCACCTTAATCTTTCAAGTGATAATTTTCATAATCCTTGTTCTGAAAATTCTACATCTATTACTCATTTGGATGATAATTCTTTAATTGCAAAACCCTCTTCTTTTGTATTTTTTGATTCTGTTAGTTTAGATCATCCATTTTAATTCTATAAGAAGAAGGTAATTTATGATAATTATTACGACAATGAGGATAAAGAATCACATCTTATACGAAGTGAACCTATTTTGAAAATTGATCTATCTTGTGAAGATTCACACACTTTAATTTTGTTTCCTTTTTCTGAACACAAACTTAATTTTGAGAATTTTGATGAGTTAATGGTGCAAGTTTCTAACATATTTCATTTTGATTATCTTTTAGAAACTTGCATTTATAATTTTTCCAAAGAATGTCCTTATAGTGGAAATTCATCAGCTAAGATCCATGATGAGTTCGAGAATTGCCTTGTAAAATTATTTTGTAATTTTAGTTTTCATAATGATTTGTTTGTTTTTACATTCTTTCCTTTTGTTTTCTTTTCCTTTTTCAAGCATGTTCAATCTTGTAATATTGAACCTCTTCAAGATCTATCAAGCAAAAATGATGAATTGGTTTTTCATAATCTTGAATATCAACAATCATTTCGTTTTAAGTTTAATTTGATATTCATTCCAATCATTTCATCATTAGTGAAATCTAAATCTTGAGAATTTTCTTTCACAACATGTTTTTTCATCATCTCCTTTGGAAAGTTTTCACCCTCTAACAAATATTCATCCATTCTTTGATGATCCCATAGATACTTGTTTAAAGAATGCTTTCCAAAATATATGGTTTAGTAACAAGTTAATTTTAAATAAATTTATTTTTGTACATAATTTCAAATTAGATGTAAATAATAAATTTTGTTTTATTTTGATTATTCGTATCATATTTTTACTAAAACTTAAACTGTACATACATGTAGGTAATGAAAAGAGAGAATGGTTGAATTGGAAGTATGACTATACCTTGTCATGTTTCCCTACATTCAATTAGTAATTAGGAGTAGATTAATTGATTTCGATAAGCAAGTAATGAATTTAATATTTTCAACATCTATTTTTCATTTTATGATAAAGTGATTTAAAACATATAAAAGCCGTTTGAATCATTTGATTATCTTTATTTTGTAAAACTCCATCACACTTAAAAAACAAAAAAAAACAAAGATGTGTGGAGAATTGCTATGTTTTAGCAATATTTGATTCACAAGTACTTCTAGAAAAGTCATAGTCATCATTATTTTCCATCCTATGTGAAATTGAGGTGAATGTAATCCTAAAATTAATTACTTAGCATTTTTTTTAATACATGATATTGAACAAAGGGAATTTGAAAAATACAGGGAAGAAATTGAAAATCTATGAGGTAAATTACAGTCAAAATTCTTCTAGGTATGCATTTTACAAGTTCATTTTCGTCTATTGTTAGCTTTTCTTTTATCATTATTTCTTATTTTTCCGTTTCTTTTGCAGGCCTTGGAGACTTAAAATAACAAAGCAATTATCTTTTACAAGTTTGTCATATGTTTAGAGAAATATTTTTGTTTTATCAAAATTTGAGAATTTTCTAATGTTGCTTTCATTAATTAAAATCCTGATAATCCTTTAATATATTATCAAAATATTCATATCGAAATATTATATTTTGTAATTTTCCTCATAAGAAAGTTCCTATAGCATCTTTTTCCGATCGAAACTCTCGATAGTTAATTAAATTATTAAAGGGATTTTTATCTTAAAAGCAAGGTTTAGTAAAATGCTCTCTTTTGAATCTTGCAACAAATGATCTTATTCATGATTTTATCTATGCTTATTCCAAATCTTACAATATGTTTTGTAAAATATGAAATGGAATAGGTAAATCTAATAGATCATGATTAATTCATTTTGAGTTCTCTTTTATTTCAATTCTTTGATATATCACTCCATGCTTAGAAATTCAAACCTTAATCATATACTTAATTGATACATCATTTGAGTTTGAATCATTTTTTATATTCAGGGGCTAATATAAATTTAGAAACGAAAGAGGACATTCATCACTGCAATTGATAAGAAGCATATCTTAATTTTCATTTTTGATAGATTCAGTTTAATCTGATTCCCTTGAACATGACACTATTTTCTTAAGTTTACTGCTCGCTTTAGATTAGATTTAATAAATAACGATTTTGGGTTAGTTACCTTGCATTGAAGAAAGTCATATCTTTCTGGTAAGATTAAATGAAAATTTTCAATCGTAAGTCTCATATACTCACTTTCATTTTTTTCTTTACTTTTTAAATTCAATTTCGTTTTTTGTTTTTGCTAATATGTAATTTTCTTTTGCAAATCTTAACAAGCATTTTTCACACCTCCACCGGATCAAACTTTGAGCTCATTTTCCTGATTTTCTTTAAGCTTTTAAAGGAAGCAATAACGATTCTCATCAAATTAGCCAAAATGGGGGATCTCTAAACCTTTAATATTTTTTCTTTAAAAAAAATTACTTTGATTTAAAAATGGTTAAAAGCTTTTTGCAATTTTTGCTTAAAAAAAAAATCCATAGCAAACAAGAAATTTCCTCATTTTAACTGAACTTTATTGATTACTAAATGCTTATAACTTTACTCTAAATTTCAACATAAGAATGAATGGTTACATGATTATCTTCTTCATTTTCTTTAAGAAATTTATAAACAATCTTGTGGAATTTTCCTTTTAGATTTGGTTTTGGTGATTTTACCAACATACTTGTGAATAGTCATATCCTGAGAAAGTCCTTCTATCATATCACATTTATATTTTTATTTTAGATAAAAATGTTAAATAGTACTCTATTGACTTTTCAAACATCTCTTGAAGTTATTTTTCATTTTTTCAATTTGAAAGTAGGAATTTTTTAAGAAGTGTTTACCAAAATTGAAAACTAGATAAAAATTATATAACTTCGAAATTTTTTCTATTAAGTTGTGAAGTATTTAAAGAACTTAAAAAAACAATTATCCACTTGCTTGAGTTTTAGTTAAAAAGGTTATTTTTAAAAAGTAAAGACTATTTTAGAGTAAGCACCTTCAACTCGGATTTGTCATCCAAAACTCTTAAGGAGTTTATGATTCTCCCCATCCATTAAAAATAAAAATTTTAGAGTGTAATTCTAAAATATAATAAATCTAAAAGATAAGAGGTCTCATCATGGGATTGCTTACCATGATCATAGGGAACCAATTAAAATGACATTACCAATCCTGAAAACCAAATCAGGGTAATGACTTATGATTGTTTCAATTATAAGACAAGGGGTCTCATCACGAGCCAACTTGTTCAGTTTGATTATTATCAGTGAATGGCATTGTCATTATTTGGCCACCAAATTAGGACAATGGATTTTTAGCATCAACGAAAACAAAAAAGAAAAAAATAAATAAATAAACTTACCTCTAATTATTTCTCTATCAAATGGATGGGATACTGGATTATTGTTGGTTAAAAGGTAACCTTCTCGAAGATATGAATGCTTGATGGAAGCAGTGGCTCTACCTGTGACAAATGAGTACATAAAAAAATAAATCGTAACAAGGTCCCATACTTTGTTTTTATAACTGATTAATGACTAATACAAGTAAATAGGTGTTTTTCATTCACAAAATGTTTTTAAAATAAATTGAAATTTAATGATATTTTTTTTTTAGTCGGAGCAATTTTATTTATCTAAATGTTTTAAAAAGTAGTTTCCACTTCCTAAATTATTTTTTACTGAATCTTTGAAGAAATTCGTTATTATTCATTAGAGATAATTGGTTCTTCCAGTGAATCGCCAATTGTTGTATTGTTCAATAACCCCATTTTAATATATTATAATAATTTCCCTATGAAATTTATTATATTAAAATAGGGACCATTTAGTTTTAAAAATAATTTTATTTTATTTCTTAAAAAACAAAGAATGAAAAATTAGAAAATCAACATTAAAAACTGTTAATAAACTCCCATAACCAAAGTTTAATACTTAATATTTTTAATTAAAACCTAAGTATTAAACCTTGATTATCAAAATCATTTCCAATTAGCACCCAAGACCAAGACTCATACTTAAGCTCTTTTTTCAAGCCCTAAGTATTAAACATGGGTTATTTGATAAAAAATAATAATAATTAGAGTTTTAACCGCTTCCCCACATCGCAAATAAACAACACACCATGGTAATACCCTCAACCTTAGTGAAATGTGATTGTGATTCATTAACCAGACCTGACGGAAAAATAATCATAATTAATAAAATCCCGCGTCTGTAGCTATCGCAAATCCCAAAAGGCCATCGTTGATTCCCACACCACTGATTGCGACATGTGATATAAGTCGAACTCGATGGGATTATACATGCCAGTCCATAAATCCCTTGTGTCCACGACTATCGCGAATACCAAAGGGTCAACTATCGCGAATACCAAAGGGTCATGCCTTCTGCCTCATGTTCATTGCGATTGCGATTAGCTACACCTAACGGTATTATACACTCCAGTTCATAAATTCCCCGCGTGCACGCAATCACAAGTTACCAAAGGGTCGGTAGATATACCCTTGGCAAACGCGATTGCAATATGCAATAGAAAACCTGTGGGACCCATTCCTCTGCCACATCATCCCAATACATCGCAATCACAACTTTCAAGAGGCACCATTAGTGTTGTGCCACTCCACAGACCCGATTGTAATCAACCAGGCTATCTCTGGCCTTCTGTGGTTGCAATATCGCAATCACAAGATTCATGGGCTTCATGCTTTTTTCACTCTTGACCTAATTGTGATTACGATTCGATCCATTTCATTGTGATTGTGGTATGGCTCAAGTCTATCCCTGATTCTAATTGCGATGTTGAACTGTTTCCCCGATTTCAATGTGATTGTGATTTTGATTGAAATGTTTTTGGATTAAAATGCGACTACGATTTAAATAAATGACCCATATATTTTCATTTGATCTTATATTTTTCTGAAAAAACATAGTTTTGATTTATGTTTCATTATCTATGGTTTATCATTTCCAAGCATAAACGAAGAATTCAATAGTGAAGAAAATGAAGAGGAGAAAGCTTGCAGAGAAAGAAGCAGATCAAACCCACAAAATCTGCAAATGCAATGATCCTATGATTGAAATACGAGGCCAATAAGCCAGAATGTCATTTCAAAAGATTATCCTTGAAAAATATTTTTTAGTTTTTCAAGATTTGATGGATTCCATTAATTTCCTCAGTGCTATGCGCAAACCTGTTATTTAAAAAAAATTATATTGCTATTTAAACCCATTTAATGGGTCGAACAAGAGGTCCAGAATCTAAGTAAGAAAACGTTGGGGGCTTGTTGTTTTGTATCTCCAAGTCTATCCTAATAGACTCGGCCAAGTCCTGAATTTTATGAAGAAAGCTAAGTGAAGATTAAATTTTTGTATTTTAAGAATCTCGTCTTAATAAAATGATTGGATTGAGGTTCTTATTTTTTTTTGTTTAAAGAGGCTTCAAAGAGTCACATTTCTGTACCTTTGGGAAGCTTTGGAATAAAGGAAAAGGACTGGGACTGTGTATTTTACAAAATAAGCATGATACATCAGGTATTTTTATCAATGTTTTAATGTTATGTTTTGTATTATTTGTAGTCATTCCATATTTTAATTTGTCTGTTATATGTATATTATTAACACAGTTCAACATCATCTCATTTCTGAATATGCCAGTGTTGTAATTTTTTAATACATCTAACAACAAATTTTTATTTTATTTGGATGGTGATATATGCTTTAATAATTCTTTTAATTAATTGTTTAATTAAAATAATTAACTTAAAATTTTTCATTTCTTTTAGTATATAATTAATTTTTATTACCATGTACTAAAGACAAACATTTTAGATCTCATTAAAATAACAAGTAAACCTGGGAAATAAATAGTTTTTTATATGCATATACCTTAGGGATTGAATATTCTTCTATCAAAAATTTATGTAACTATTTACTGAGTGCTTGATGGTTAGTATTTAGATTAACAAGGAGTCAGATATCAAGAGCTATCTCCTTGATCTAATTTCTTCATTTTTACCTCAATTCCTTAATATTTTCTTTTAGTAAATCGGCTCTTGATTGGGAGAAGGGTTTTTCTTTCCTTCAATCAAGATAGGATATATTAATTTCATACTAGTTAAATCATGCATGCATTATCTTAGAAGTCCTCTCTTTGAGAGAAATCTTTAGATTGGTTTGGTTGTTCCACAAAAAACAACTTAAGGGTCATTCTTCTTACTTGATCAGCTAGAAGAATTGATCCAATGTCCCTAGCCATTAGAAATTAAAGAAATATCTAAAGCTGATAGCGATTGGGAAAAGGTAACTGGACCTAATTTAACTATTTGGAGCCACTACCCCAAATGGAAAAGGAGTTGCTTTAAGGTCCAGACCGGGTGGTTTTCCTCCATGTTGGTGCAACAAATTTTGAGGCATCAACAAATACAAACCTGCATGTTTGGGTTGGTGGTTAACAAGTAAGCCTAATGGTACCTAGATAGCCTAAAAGCTTGTGTCCACCTTATTCCGGCTTGGATAGATTTCCCTAGTCAGGAATCTAGTCCATGGAATTGCAGTGCCTAAACTTTTGAGTGACTGATTAGAAAGATTTCCCTGGTCAGAAATCTAGTCCATGGCATTGCAGCGCCTAAAAGTTCTTCATGTTTCATATAGTTTGAGATACTTCATTATATATGTACATTATGAATGCATCCCTAGTTAAGAGGGAGTGTTAGAAAATTTAACTATGTTTGGTCTTTAATAATGTATTTGAGTCTGTGCACCCGGATGCGGGTGCCTGTCGTGTTATTAAATGGATTAACAAGACTGCCACGCGGGAGAGCGATGGGCAGCTATCTCAATCCCGGGAGGGGCAATCACAATGAATGATATTAAAAGTTGGCTGCCGGAAGTAAAGAGCATTTAAAGCTCTTCATTGCTGCGTTGGGTTCAGGACAGGAGCCTAAAGAATATTAGGATGGCGGAGGAGGGAGGGCAGTCATTCGACTGGGTTCCATTTCTGACGCTGGGTGAGAAGGAAGGGTCTGAGTTAATGCCCATCCACAGGCAATCGCCTCCGTTCTCAGTCTATCTGCATCTGAGTGTAATCGCTGGCAAGTGGAAACGCTCGGGGGTGCATCCTAGAGGTGGAGACACTGGGCATATTGCCTGGTGCGTTTTTCAAAGACCTACCAGGTTGTTTTCACCTTTTGTTCATCGGCTTATCAGTATGGCTCCTCGGTACAGAGCCACACCACGTCGGGGGCACCATCAGGGCCAAAGAAGTGGGGCTGGTAGGCGAGGAAATCACAGTCCAAGGAGAGTTTCTCCCCTGATTTGTGCTTCCCCATCCTCTAACAGAATAGAGGACTCAGGGCATTCCATTAGCTACTCGGTTCAATCGGCCAGGTTTCATTACCGCCGCAGAACCAATAGGCCTGTTATTTCGGCGCTAATTACGGTCATCTTTGAGGAAGAATATGGGGCGGAGGGCACTTCGGAGAGCAATCACCTGGGAACTCCAACATTTCCTTGCCAAGTGGGAGGAGGGAGGATAGCTCATATTCCCCATCTTCACCAAGTAAATTGGTCGATGAGAGCTCTCCGGCACCCACAGAGGAACAAGTTGAAGCCATGGTGGAAATTGGTAGCATGTTAGACTTGAAGGAGCCCGAAATGGTTCAAGATCAGACAAAAATTCTTCAGGAACAGGCAGACGCCACCACCTCCTCACCTCAGCAGCAAGGCGAGCCCAAGCTGCCGGACTTCTATTATGCCAACACTCTGTACCCAAAATTACTACCAGGCATGAAGTTGGAAGATGTTCCAGAGGGAATGGAGATCTCTTGGGAGCCTTTGGACGAGTTCAAAGTTTACAAGCCGGACAATGACAAGTAAGCGGTCTTCACCTGCTCTTTTTGGAGGTGTGCTCGTAACTTGCTGGAAAATCTCTTCGATTTTGGTGGTCGCGTTTTTTGGAAATGTCCGGTTATGGTCGTGGTCTTGTTCGTTGGGGTGTGCTCAGTTGGGTGCGGATATGATAGATGGTTATGGTCGATGGTTATGTTCGTCGTTATATGTTTGGTTGGTTGCTGCCCGTCTGGTCTGGTCTGGTCGAGGTTATGGTCGTGGTTGTACAGCGGTTACGGTTGCGGTCTATGGCTCCTGCTCGGCGGATGGTGCTTGTTTGAATGGTCGCGGTTTCAGGGCCTGCAGGCTCGATTCTGGAAACGGAATCCTGGCAGCAGAAAGTCCCCTCAGAAATGAACTCTCCTATCTTCAGCATTCAGGCAATTCTGTGTTTTGTATTGACTCATTTTGAACATGAATTCTCCACTCTGTTACCCTTACATTGTAAGAGGCACTCGCCTCAGTGGAACTGACATTTTTGTTACCAGCTTGATAGAGAGCTGCAAGCCACAATGGCGCTCTCAGAGGTTTCGCCCTCTTGTATATATTTTCTCTTTTTAATATAATATAGCTTAGCCTTTGCGTAGAAAAAAAATAATAATGTATTTGAGTCATTATGTAATGTAATTGTCAAAAGAATAAAGAAAAGAATTTCTGTTATTGTAAAAATGACTTATTAAAACATGGGTTTCATGTTTGGGAAATCATTATATTAGTCAAAGTCCCCATTGTGAACTCCTAGGATTAATATTGAGTTTATAGAGTCATTGTACATTCAAAGATACCCTTCTTGGGCTTTTGAATAATGTAAAAAGGTTTTGTATCAAGTCAAATATGAATTATGTACCCTCCACATCATGATAGCCTAAGAGAGATCAAGTCAGCCTAAGGACCCTCATTTGACCCATAAGAAGCTTATATATACAAGGAGATCGAACTCATTTGGAGCATTCAATCTCCAGAAAGTTCGATATCTCAAGAAGAGCTGGAGAAGTGTGAAGTCGTTTTTTGGGAGTTCGAAGTGAGTGTGAGTTTTGGAAAGTCTATAGAGGGGAAGAAAATCAATATTTTGGTGCCTCTCTCTCTCTGCTTCATGGTCCAGGTTGGGAGATTGAAGTCTCTTAAGATTTTGTTGTTACCAGAAGTTGTTTCCTAGTCAAAGTTTCTGGAAGGGGTCAAAGATCTAGGAGGCTGACATGGTGTGGATGGAAAGTTTGTTCTTGGTCTAGGGAAAAGAGTCTCAAATAATACTATTGAAAGGAAGAATTATCTTGACTGGGTTTTCCCCTCGACAGGGGTTTTTCCCTGGCATGTGCCTATATCTTGTGTCTCTTGTTTTTTGGTCTTCATACACACACAATATGGTAATTTCTTGATGAAAGATGAGATAATAAAGAATTAAAAGAAGCCAACACACTCACAAGTAATTATCAAGAAAGGCGAATCAAACCCTAATATAATATCTTTGATTTTCCAACATACCTAGGATAGATGATTTGCTGGATTAGCTACAAGAAGAAAAATACTTCACCAATATGGACTTAAAGTCTGGATATCATGAGGTTCAAGTAAAAAAAACAAGATACCTATAAGATCGCCTTCAAAACCAAGAAATGGTTGTATGAGTGGCTAGTCATGCCATTTGGCCTATGTAATGCACCAACTATATTTATAAGATTATTTAATGGTGTATTGTGCCCTTTTATAGATTATTTTTTATTGTCTATTCGGATGATATACTGGTATACAGTGCTACTTGGGAGGAGCACATCTCACATTTGATGCAGGTGCTAGAGACATTAAAGAAGCACCAATTGCCAGGAAATCTTAAGAAGTGTGAGTTTTCACAACAATATTTGGTGTATCTGAGACATGTGATAGGTGATGGATAGCTGAATATAGATCTTTCTAAGATGGAGGCCATCATGAAATGGTCAATGCCTACTAATGTATCTGAGGTCAAGAGTTTTATTGAGGAAACACAGTACCGAAGGAAATTCATAGCCTTATTTTCAGCAATAGCAATTGAAGAGCCCCAATATTACAACAAGAATTTTGCAACTCCCAAGAATATCAACTTATATTATCAACCTAGGGTTCGTACAAACTTAAGAGGTGTCAACACTATGTGTGCAACATACAATGTGTCCTTCTTTCATTGATCTGATGCAATGAAGTGAATATCATAAAATAAAGCCTAAACTAATTGAAAAAATGGAAATGCTACTTTATTGGCAAGAAATGGAAATTGTTCTTGCTTAAATATAAGTGCTAATTCTAATTGCAAAAATGTAAAGCCTATATTACTTGAAAAAATGTAAACATTAAGCTAGCAAAATGTAAATGTTGCATTCAAAAGGAACCTAATATATGGAATGGAAACAACAATGCTTGAAATAGAAGACATAGCTTAAGAAAAAAAGAAAAAAAACTAATATAACTTGTATGAATGAAATAATATGTAATCAATCACTTCATTCCAAAGATTTTAGATCCATTGATAGAGTTCATTAGATGTGGCAATCAAGAAAATCATTATCGTGTTATCCATATCATAAATTTGTCCACTAACCCAAATTGTAGAGGTGAATTGCAATGGAGAAGAGGCAAGGATTAAGAGGTCTTTGGTATTACTCAATCTGGATTCAGAGGCTAGGGGTCATGATTCAAGCCTAAGAGACAAAAATGAAGCTTTTGGAGCAAATCTGGTCAAGTTTACCTGTGCTATATGTTTGGTATTGCCTGAGATAACTTTACAAATTCCCAAGAAAATCAAATGAAAATGAGATGGGACAATTTTTTTTATGAATTAGGATGTCCTAGGACTCCATTCCAAGTGGAATCACTCAAAAATACCCATGTTAACATGTGCTAAAAAATAATAGAAAATTACTATTCTAAAAACCAAAAATTCAAGAATTGATGAGCTACTTAACCTACCAAATGCCTAACCTAATCAAGTGCAAATTATATGGGGTAAATTTTTTTATTAACTTGAATTTTTTTATGACCCAATTCAAGTGGAATGAACTCAAATGAAGCTCATTAACACATTCTAAAAAAATAGCATAAAATTACTACTATTTTTCTACAAGATACTTTCAGAAATTCAAATTTGTGAATTACTAAACTAATCCAAGTAGCTCAATGATGAATATGAATTTTAAAAAATGTTATAAGGATGCATCATTCTTGTGACTCTATAAATAACACACAAAACAAATCACTTCAATCATTTAACTAATATAACCTACAAGAAAAGGGCATGAACACTAAATGTGAAAATAAGAGATGCAAGTGAAAAAAGCATTCAAAGGAAATAAATAAATTGTACAAGAGAGATCTAAGGCTCCTGGAATGTCCAAGCCCAAGGATAATCAAATTCCTATGAAATAAACCAAGCTTTAGAAGCTAAAAATGCCACCAAACTTCATTATTTGAATCAATCCAAGTACATCCCTACTAGAAATGAAAGTGGAGCTGCTAAATAACAAGTTTTCTCCACAAGAAGACTATGAAATAAATGCCTCCAGAGGAAAATTAGAATTGGCACTTATACAAAGTGATGAGGAAACATTCTCCTTAAAAGGAGGCAAATTTCCCCTCCAAATCCTTCAAAAAGTGGATCTGGTTCCCAACACTAGGAATCTTCATTAAATGACAAGGAACACATTCCTAGATTTTTTCTATCAGTGGAGCTTCATAATTTGTGAATAATTTCATGCTATTTTTTTCATTTATTATCTAATATTGGTTCATCATGTAGTAGGGAGAAATTAATTATATTATCTTATTCATAAATTACTCAATATTATCTCTATATTTTGCAAAAATAAATAATATTAGGCACATAATATGCAATTATCTCTAAACCTTCCTAAGAACATATTAAATCAAAAAAAAAAACTTAAGTGTAGAAGGAGTGATTTAATGTAGCTTTCATGTGCCTAAGAAAGGTTATATGGGGCTTGATTTGTGCCTACTTTAGAGGCCTATCATACCCCCTATTGAAATTGTTGCTCACCTTCTGAGCAACCTATCCATATTCTTGCCCTATTGTTCTTGTTTTATGCCTCATATGACTTTTATGATGTCCCATATTGATGTGGATGTAACTACCTCTATTGGATAATTTTTTTGTTTATCTCAATTTCCCATCATTCTTTTGATTCTCCCTCTTGGTTTTAGTATTTTAGAAGTATTTGTTGATTCTCCTCCTCTCATGACTTCAATAAAATTTTATCAATGTGGAACAAGGAGTTTCACTTTTATGCTACAAGAGTTAGTGTGTTAATGGAAACAAAGGTAGAATAAATGTTATTTTTATGATGTTGAGGAGAAGGGAGAATTAAACATGCAACCCAAGACACTTTATCCTCAGTGACACAAATTCACTGATCTTCTTTAGTGATATTTAAATATGTGGCAGCTATAGAGTATGCTTTTGAGAATTGAGAGATATTTTTAAGGGTTTTCATGCCAAGTATTTGTGGGGAGAAATTTTACTTACCCTTTCCCTTATGATTCTCTCCTCCTTCTTAGGGTTTGAGGGAAATTTTGTTCACTACCAAGCTTCCTGTAGCAACCTGTGACTTGCTTGTAGCACTTTTTGCAAACCCTGTAGGTTCCTATGTAGAGGTTTTTGTAGCAAAATAAGTTTTTTCTAGCCTTGTTTCAAGGTTGAGGAAAGAAAAATTACAACATGCACCCTTGAGCCATTCATCACACCATATTCTTAAGCAAATGCTCAACCAAATCAATTGTTTTCTTTGACTAGAATCGAAAATGTAAATTTCTAGAGTACTTTTCTTGATGATTGAGGTGCTTTTGAAATCATTATGCCCAATGTTGGATAGAAGGAATTTTTACTTACATTTCCTTGGAATATTTCCTTTCTTCCCAAGGCTCTATTGGTTGTTTTGGGCAAAATTTTCTTTCCTGTAACATTATGTTAGCTTCTTGTATCACTACTAGCACTCCTGTAGCATTGTTCGTACTCCTGTAGCAATAAACCTGAATCATGTAGTAGCTATTGTTTGCATGCCAAGAAGTGGTGGGTCCACCTTTTTATTTTTATTTTATCTTTTTATTATTTATTTTTTTGTTCAATTTTTTCTCTTTTTTCATTGCATACAAAATAAAGTCGAAGTGATTTGAGTTAACTAATTTGGCCCCTCCTTCCCCTTCACACTTCTTGTCCTCTATCTAGTTTCTCAAGTCTTTTGCCTTGTTCCTCTCCCACACATGTGGGTGTCTTGGTGGAAAAGTGAAGTTAACTGCTAGATAAAGTTGAGGTTGCTCCATTACTAAGTCTACCTATAATAATAAAAAATCCTTCATACACTTGAAATGTTTTTCAAGTTAAAATAGTTTCATATGAAAGGTTTAAAGGGTTGCATACCTGAGCATTACCCTCGGTGTGTTTTTGTAGGTGATATTGAGGTTGTTGATATGATTGTTGAAGTTTCCTTTGGTGGTTCTGAAGCTGATGTGTTGATCTTGTGGTGCTTGCATGGAATTTTTAGACATAGAAGAAGTTGTTCTTGAGCATCTTCTGAGATGTAATTTCCATATATCCCTTGATTCCTACAATATAATAATTTTAAACTTCAATGATGTAGGCCCTTTGTCTTTCATGAAGGTTTTATTGTTGGTTAGGTGATCAAATACACTTTAGAGTGTTGTATCTGTGGTCTTCTGCTTCAAGGTTTTACTACTTCAGAAATAGCTTTGTTTGATATGCTAAATGCATGTTTATTATTCTTTGATAATGATCTTGCAGCACCCTAGAGGAGGTCCTATAGGTGCTCAGGTTCTTGTTTTTTATGGTGCATTCTTCATTGTTATTTTTCACGCTGGTGGTGATCCTACAACACCTTACATGATTCCTATAGGTGTACAAAATCTTCTTTTTGTTGGTGTAACCTCATGGAATCAAATCTGTGTTTTTTCACATGCTAGAAATGAGCTTTTAGTAGCCTATAAGGTACCTTGTAGGTGCACAAAACTTATTTCCACAAAGTATCAAGATAATGGAGTTTTGAAAAAATGGAGTAGCAACTGCTACAAGACTGTTTGTAACCTTTTAATGTGTTTTTTTATTAGACTGATGGAAGGAGAACCTTATTATTTGGGATTGATGAGTGAATGTCATAATGGAAAAAAGCAGTGAAATGATGTTAGGAATGACAAAAAAAATGATCTTGTCCATTGACTGGTGACTTCCTACTATGGTCTTGTAGGGTCTGTGCAAACTGCTACAGGATTGTGTGTCTTCTTGTAGGAGTCACATAGACCCTTATAATATCATATTACCCTTCATATAAATCCTCTAATAGCACTGATAATTCGTCATAATTCTAAGGAAAAGGATTATGAGCCTCTGCTGGGGTGGAAATGATGGAAGAATGGGTGAAAATGGGGATTTTTCATGGGTAGAGATGAATTTTTGGATGGAGAAGTGACTAAATGGTGTGGAGGATGGATGATGGAGACATGGTAGACTTGTTTATTCATTTCCACAAGGAAATCATAGGATATGGTGCCTCTCTCTATATCAATCATAATCCTGTAGCAATTTTGGTAAGCCACGTAGCATTTAAGCATGATCTTGTAGAAAACTTCCTTTATCCATATATCTCAAAAGGTATATTGGATTGACTTGAATTTTTTTGAGTATGTTTCCATAATCCTTATGCATTACCCCATAAAACATCTCCGCCAATGGATGTATGAATATCAATAAAATTAAAAAATGGATGTAGATTATGGTGGTTAATTTCTCGAAAATTGTACACTAGAATTTGCTAAAATTTCTTGAGCATGTTACCATCATCCTTATTCATCTCTCCATGAAAAAAATTAGCCAATGGATGTACATTTTTCAATATATGGTAAAAACATTTATTTCCTTGTGCATTTTGACAGTCTTGTAGCAAAACAAAAATTTCCTATAACACTTCAAGATAGCGATGAAAGTGAGTTGGAAAGGCTTGGGAATGATGGGAAATGTCTTGGAAATGGATGTGGGTGATGTATTGACATGTCCTTGGTCACGTTGGAGCATTTGGGAAAAGGGGGAGAAAGCCCAAGTTTGACTTCCTTTGACTAGGTTTTTGATCAACTTTTTTTCTTTTGGTGCTAAATTGCTCTTGTTGCTTGCAAAGGTTAGAGAGCACCTACATTCATTAGAGAGAGATACATGGAGAAAAAATAATTCCTTTTCAATTTTTTCTTTTTTCTTAGGCCTACTAGTTGCCTCAATGAGGTTTTCAACTATTAGGTCTGCCTAGGTGCCTCAAAGGAGGTTTTCACCTAGGATCTTTTCCTTTTTTTATATTTTTTATTTCCAACCCAATGACCATGTCAAGGGGGTTTTCAATCAATGAGCCAATCTCAAGTGCCTCAAAAGAGGTCTTCACCTGAGGTCTTATTCTTTTCCTCTTATTTTTATTTTTCCATTTTTTTATTTCTTTTTCTATCCCACTCCACTTGAAAAAAAAGTTCTTTCAAGTATAATAATACTTCCAGTGGAGCCATGTGCACATTAATATGATAGATAAACTCAGGTCTAGGCTTGAAATATATTCTTTTTCATCTACCTAAATGTCAAAGACCAACTGCTTTGACTGAGATGAGATCACGAATTGTTGAAGAAGAGTGTGTTGTTGCAACTTAATGATTGTCTAGAACCATATTTCAATATAGTTGTGATGCCCCTGGTCCACTTGCACATTTGGATCTCTTTTTGTGTCCTATTCTACCATGACATTAAAATATTCATATTCTTTTCAATTAGTCTTTTGAACACATAAAAAATATGATGATAAGCATAACATAAATTCTTCATTCTCAGGCTCCAATGACTGCTCTCCATTGAGTGCAACCAATGATTCTTTGGTGTCCTATGTATCTTCTTCTTCTGGATGTTGTTCTTCAATGGAATCAAGAGAATATATTTGTTGCAATACACTTCCTGGTCTAAGGTGAATAACATTCATATCAAGAGGACATTTTTGGAAGTATTGTACCTCAACATTGTAAGTGGGTTGAGTTACTAGATTGTTTGGGTTCATAAATGTTTGTACAGGTAGTTGAGTGGGAGTGGATATTTGGTATGGATGTGGTTGTGGTGTAGGTGGATGGTAGGGATAACATGGAGTTGGGTATGGAATATATTGAGAAACATATTGAGGATATTGTGGATTTGTCCCATAAGGCCCTTGCCAACCTTGTTGCTAAGAGTGATTTTTGGGTTGAGATGGCCAAGGTTTTCAAGGAAAGGGTGTGTTCCAATTACTTTGAGATGGATGTGAATAATCTTGTAATTGTAAATTAGGTTCTTGCATCATACCAGGTTGACTAGGCTGTCATGATCCTCTTGGAGCCACATAATAGAGTTTCTTTGGTGATTGACTTGCTTCATTATATTCTTGGTAAAATTCCTTCAACCTTAGTAATGATGGGAAATATTTTGTAGCATGTGATTTTGCATGGATACCACAAATATCAACATCTTCTTTTTTCTCATTTTTCATTCTTAGCATTTCTACTTGTTCACTTAGATTTCTAAGAAATTTTACTTTAAAGCTATCAAACCAATTTCCAAGTTCAACTTGACTTACCAATCTTGATGTTGATTTACGTGCTCTTACCCTTCCTCTTGATATGCGCTTGCATATTTCACAAATTTACTTAAATGATAATTGGTACGCATCACCTCTACTCATCAGATCAAGGAGATTAATCTACTCATTCCTAATTTTTCTAAGTAAGAGGGTTTTTAGTGTGTTAAATCTTAAATGATGTAAATTTTCCCTCTTAACATTATACATGAATATCTCTATTAGATCCTCAAGGCTATCATCCTTTTTTTAAGTCATTCTAAACATTTCTTCTTTAAGATCATGATCTTTATATTTTTCTAGAAATATTTTTTATGTTTCATTCCATGATCTTATTGAATTAGTTCCTAAACTCAGGAATCATTTAGGAGATCTTTCCTTCAATGTTGTTTTTGAGTGTTTAATAAATAGCCATAAGTTCTACAAAGAACTTAAAATTCAAAGAGAAAGGTTTTAAAATAATTTCATTCTCATACTATGCCATTTTTAAAATATCTTCTTTCCAATCCCTAGACATACAATATGATATTATTTAAGAAATAGTTTTCACATACCATCTTAATATGCAATTTTGTGTTCTCCTAAACCATCAAACCATATTAAATAAAATACTTTCAAAGTAGTACGAAATAAACATAGTTATGTGTATCATTTGTAAGTGGGTAAAACAAACTACAATATTTTTTTTCTTATTGTAGAACTCGACGCATTTTTGGTAACATAATAAAATTGTGTTAGTTGTTAGAAAAAGGATATTTATAAACCTAGAAGTAAACAATGTATTGGAGAAAATTCATATACTCGAAATTTATAGAAAGTATATTGTAGGACTGCATGATTTCATTAATTTGAGTTAAAACAAAATATCTTCTTCCATGCACAAACATCACGTACAAAAGGATGAAAATGCGTTTTTGTATACAATGTGTCCTATTGGGCTAGGAAACAAATGTTTGTGTTTTTGTATCTAGAGAGACACTAAACATTTGATTATCCACAATAAACAAGACTTTCTAAGATGATGAAGGTCTCTTAGTTATCCACTTACAAGGAATACATAACATACTCTTATATCAAACATATCATTGAAAAAAATAAACTTGACCTACAAAACCAAGGATCGCTACGTATACAAATGTTAGATTCATTCTTTTTGACTATTTACATTGGATCATTTTGATTAGAAATAAAGAAATATTACCTCAAAATTATTGATTAAACCTGAATGAAAATGGCATGTCGATGGTGTTGGCATTATGGCACAGGTATTGTCCTTGATGGCAACTCTCTTTGGTAACAGATCTCAGTTCAGGCACTCAGAAAGAAGAAAAAGACATATACGCAGGTTCATCTAGATGAAGACGCGTATACATGCGGGTTATACATTACAAAAGCGCGTATATGTTGGGGATCATACTTTTGGTCCATGGTAGTTAGTTCTTGGGATTTGAACCTATGTTTTGGACCATGGCGTCTCGTCAGATGTGTTGATCCCTAGTTTTAGGTTCATGGTATTGAAATATTATGGTTTTGGACCATGGTATTGAGGAAGGCCGAAGGCTATAAAAGAGGAAGGAGATCATGTGGCAAATGATCATCTGAATTATTATTGAATATCTGAAAAAGTGCTAGAGCTGGTACATTAATAATTGGGTTATGATGCAGATCTGGATCTGAATGAAGGAGGAACCTTAGCGCAAAAATAAGGATAAGTTCTATTGATGGGTCATAATCTTTAAGCTTGATTGATAGTATCTTTGTATTATTTTGAACTGCTAGATGTGGTGCTTGCCTGATCTATAAGTCTAATAATCTGGGTTAATTAGTGATTGAAAATATGAAAGAGTGAATTATCCTTTATAGATCTGTACGCAGGTTCAGTGAAGCGAAGGCGCATATACACGCAAGTTTTGTGAAGCAAATAAGCGTATACACAGGTTGTTTCATACGCAGAAGCGTATGCACGCTAGTTTCAGGCTGTTGAAATAGCGTATATACTCTAAGTTGTGATCTTGCTGCCTCTGTCTATTTTTGTTGTGTTCTGGGTTCTGTGTTCTGGTGTGTGGTTTCTGGTACTGTTTTTTGGGTACAGTTGTCATAGAAGTATCTACTTGATTCAGATCTAATTGGTGAAAAGAATATTGGTTGATGAAGAAATTCTTGATGATTGATTGATGTTCATGGATCCGGTCTGAAAATTTATGAAACGTGGTCCCTGGAAGAAAAGAGAAGGTTGTAGCCTTATGTAGGCCAACACCTACGTACTAGTATCTTGGCTATTGCAAGAGCTAAGGGGGTTGTAGCTCCCTTCCGGGAGAAGCTGGAGAACGAGAGAGGGTTGTAGCTCTCTACAAGTTGCAGCCTGCGTACTGGTAAAGGATTGCACCAGTACATTGTAAAAGAAGTTTCTAATTTAAAAGAAGATAGAGACGAATTGCAGCAGGTGGTTTTCACCCACATTATGTTTCCACCTTATATCTTGTGTTCTTGTGTGTAATTGTATTTCTGCTCTACTTTACTGTCTCTGGTTACTGGTTATTTGATTCTGCATCACAGATTAACATTCATCATCAGAAAGATTAAGTAAATTTAAAGTCTATTTTGTATACGCGAGTTTCCTTCTACATAGTTGTGTATATACGCGTGGTTAACTAACTAAAGTAGTGTATATCATCTGTTTTGAAAAAGGAATATTTGACTTGATAATACTGATTCACCCCCCCTCTTAGTATTATTTCCAACAGCAAGGCTCCTACTATCATGTACAATTATGCTCAGTTCATTGCAGACAGGATGCATGAACAATTCACAAGACTGCCCACTGAAAGAGTTTTCAAATACTCTTCAGTGTTGTTTCACATGTTTTTATAGTACCAAGCAGATAAGTTCCCTGTAAGCATCCAGAAGTTGGATACCAAGGGAAAATAGAGATCAGTTGTCTTCTGGACACCTTTGATCGATAAATTATCCATAACATTTACATATAAATACTTCAAAGATTCAATTGTCTACCCAGTCATGAACATGCTGACTAGTAACACTCAACCTAGAATCAACCAAGAAATCAAGAGGGTGCTACAGTTGGCTAAGAATAGCAAGGTGGGAGACTGGTACCTATACTAGAAGCACACTGAAATCAAGGTTTATAGTTGCCAATTAGCCCCTTACAAGTTTCCCAAATACCTCCCTATGAGGATATTTGCACTTGAGCACTTCAGACAAATCATCAACTCTGATGACGTCCACTTCCTATTTGCTCGAAAGAACACCCAGTCTAAGATGAAGAACCAATTGGGCCCATTCATTTGCAATAATAGAGAGGATGGGCCAGAGGCTGATAAGATACTACAACGGATCAAATTCAACAACAACTTCATGGGGTCATAAACAATTTAAGACTAAATGTCAAATTGGGACCTTACATCCACCACCCAAGACCTGACATTGAATAGTTTGCCAACCAATCTGATTGGTTGGAAAATAAATTGATTGATATGGATAGTACAATTGTGGATGTGGAGAACACACTCATTGATCTTGAAAATAAATTTGACCATAGCTCTTTCCTGCAGGTTTCAGAACTAGGAGAATCAATGAAGGTTCATTCTGTGTTACAGACCCCAACAAATGAAGAGAAGAATCCAAAGAGGAATAAGGAAGAGGCATCCAATTCTGCCATGGAGACTACAGATGAGCTCTTTGAGATCAGAAAAAGGCCCAAGTTGAATCTTGTGTCTAAAGAGGAGGAGAACATTAAATCAGTGGAAATAACTAAAACTAAAACAATGGGGCAGAGAAGCAAAGACACAGATGCAGTAGGTGAAACACAGTAGCCATCAACCTCCAACACTCAATTAATTGAAAGAAAACAAAGTGTTGAGGTTTCTTCCTTTGTCATGCTAGCTAACAGAGAAAAAGACTCAAAGACAGGTACAAGGAAATAAAGATGAGGAATGAGAAGTTGAAGGCATACACATATGCCCAATACTTCGAACATACACCAGCCAACCATAGCAGGTTAATGTCAACCTTTGATATTAAAGTAAAAAAGATGCAAGTATCATTTTTGCAGCCCACTGTTCAACAACCAAAGACCTCAGTGGACCATAAGAAGATTGATTTTGAGGTATTGGCTAGGGATGTTCATCCCATTGACCAGATAGACTTCCACAAGTAGGCTAGAGAAATTATTTACTCCACCCTTACAAGAAAAGCCATGGTTGCACACAGGTTGTAGGATTCACTAGATAATGTGACAGCCCAGTACAAATTGGAGAAGGCCTCCTCACAGGCCAAAGACAATGGGATAAATTTATTGGAGGACTTGTTCATTGAGATGGGCCATGATCCTACTGACATTAAGGCAGCTGAAATGCTGATAAAAAAGAAGAATGAGGATATAGCAGCCCTCGAGAAACAACTCAAGCTGCGACATTTACACCACCCACAGACAAAGGAGGTCCTGGACAACCAAACCAATCAATAAGAAATGATGGACCTAGTGCTGCAACTGAATGACCATTTAAAGGAGATGGAGAAAGAATTAGATAGCTTGATTCAGCTCAAACAAGCTAGTCTTGATGATGCTCCTACAACTGTCATCCCAACAGTTACCACTGTTGTACCTTCTACTTTGGTAGTATCCTTAGCTCCCATGCCTCCAATGGCCACAGCACTGCCAGCATCTACACCAACTACACCAGCAACACAGTCTACAGGTGATGAGGCAAACAGGTTGGTCAAAGCAATGGAAGAAATGTCCATTCAGACCATTGAGATGAATAGGCTTAAGGAAAAAGTGACCAGCCTGGAAAAAGATTACAGGCTTGCCCAAATCATGCACAAAGAAGAACAATAGAAGTCTACAAGAATCACTGAAAGAATCAAAAACCTGGAGAAGAAACTGACATTGAAAGAACCTGTAGGTCAGGCTAAGGAGCAATTGTGGGCCAATATCATTGACTCTGTCAATGATATTTGGCCATCCATCCAGGTCATTTTTGAACAAAATGATCTAATAAAGCAGGCTATAGAAGCTATTCAAAGAGTCAAAGCAGAACATGGAGACATGCCAGAGGAAGCTACAAGGATCATTCACTTCCTCAACTCCAAGAACAAGTATGAGTTGCAGGAATTAGAGATACTTGGCAGAACAGGTACAATTTTGGAAGTGAAGAGGGTCCTCACAAAGAGGAATTTGATGTTGAACCTAGACGATAAGTGCCAAACTATGCAATTGGCCATTGACAGATTCATGGTGAAGTTTTAAATTTTGAGGCAAAAGGGTTTACCAAATCCCTTGGTTATCAATGAAAAATGAATGACACAAGAAGACTATAATAAAAAGATCAAAGAAATGGCTAGAGATCAGGTGAATACTTCATCCATGAAGGGCATACCTACTAGCAAAGTATTGTATCAAACTTTTAAGAATTTGTTTTACCTCCAGCATGAGGTAAAACACCTTTTTGTCAATAAGCCTACTTTTGCCAAGTATACAGAGGCAGATGAGATCTACAAGAAGATGCACAATATCCAATTACCAGATGTTGAGACATGGGAAAAACTAAATGATTAACTGTAGAAATGTACAGTAAAAATATAAAATGTACAGTAAAAGGATATAGACAGGTTAGCCAGGTTAAAGTGTATCATATGAAAGGTCAAAGTAAATAGAACACCCAGCGTGAAGACCAAACAACAAAGCATATTAAAGTGCAAAATATCAAAAGATCAAAGCCAACAGAACCTAAATAACAGGGACAACAAGAAGCAGTTCAATAGATGTCAAATATCTTCTTGCATGAAGATATTTCTTTCTCCTAGATTAGTTCCCAAGACAGTTTGGGACATTTTGTAAATTCTTTTTGTATAAATACTACATAATTGAAGTTTTGAGTAAGGATTGTAATACATTTGTAGAGTTATTTTGATATTAAACCTAAGGGTTGTTGTACCAATTTTTAAGTCAACAAAGTGGAGCAATTAATAAAAATATTGCATTACAGGATTCATGAGATGAGCTATTGCAGTGAAGTATCTTATTTGTCTAATTTTTTTACTTTATTATGTGTTTCATAAACTTAAATTTTATCTAAATTTGAATGAATTAACTGGAAATTTAACTCAGAATTTGTTTAAGTACACTATTTTTTGCACAGTTAATCATTTATATGTTTTCCTCTAATATCTGGATTTGATAACCCTTAATTTCTCTCCCATCCTGGTTGGTCTCTTTCATTTCTCTTCATAATCCGGTCTAAGGAAACCTTAATTGCTCCTTAGATCCGATTGGAAATCATTTCACCATAAAACCTTTGAGATCTGTAGTAATTCCTATATCTTGCCTTGTAGACATTGTTTTTAAAACTTGATCTAGTCTTGTTTGTCTAGCATTTTGACCTCATAGCCCAATGGTAAAATCAAACCTCTGTTCATCTAAGTGATCCCACCACCCAAATTCAAATAAAAAACCTCATAACTAGCCTAAAATCAAATAACTAAACAAAGTTAAATAAAAAAGAGAGAGACCTCTCTGAGATTAGGAAGGCTAGATCCTGATCTCCAAAGTTGGTTTGTGGTTACCTCTATCATTTCTTTTTCTGACAACTTAGAAGAAATTTGGGAGTGATAACACCTACCTCCAAAATTTCTCAATGCGCGAGAACAATGCTTGTTGTACATTAGTTATTATCTTCCTAAACTAGTAGTAGATATGAATATGCATCTAATTTTGGATGTTCACTCCATCAACAAATTTGAAGGGGAGGTATTGTTAGAAAAAATTAGAATGAAGAAGTGAAAGGTAATTAGATGGTAGAGACCTATAATAATTTTGATTATTTTTTTATTATCTATATCATGCCTACTTAATTTGTAGTATTCCATTAATTATTAAGCTTTATCATTGTACCTAATTGTTGATGAATTGTTCTTTTTTTTATACAACTGGTAAAAAATGCAATGGCTATATTTACATTGCAAAAAATCTTTGATTTGATGAAAGTATGGATAGAATGATCTATACAATGTTATGGTAGGTTATCATGGCAAGGCGTGGCTAAATTGGTTAAGACGATTATCATAATCAAGATACCAATGTTATATAAAGGGAAATTAATTTAGCTTATCGTTTAAAAGATAAACACGCAATTATATTCACTCAAAACGTTTAGTTATTTTCCACTATATTAATGTATGTGGTCTATTGTTTCTTAAAATATTTATTAAGTATAAATATATTTATTAATTGACAATGCATTTTTACTTGTTGGTAGCATTGCACTTTGAAGCACCACAAGGCTATGTAGTGTAATAGCCATAAATTTTGAATCAAAAAGTTGGATGACAAGAAGAAAAACCTATGATTGTAGGTTAATTAGTATTTTAGGTCACTAATATTTCCTCTTGAAGTGATAAGAATCCAAATATATATGAAAATGTTGGAAACCAATATAACATTGACAATGCGACTTGGGGGGCTGGGTGAATCACTATTATGACCAATTTTAACGATTATTACCACTTTACAATATTTCAATTTACCTAACAGTCAATCATGTAAGAAACACATAAATCACATAGCAACATCTTAAAAAACAGACATATATGTAACACATAGAAACACTGAATGTACATGGAAACCCATAAAGGGAGAAAACCACCAATATTCTTTTAGTTCTTTATACAAATACAAGCTTCAACTTTTTGTTACATTTTGTTTAATGACACCAACCAAAATGAAGCAACCACTCCCTGATTTACAAGAACCCATTTGTAGGAGGCATCAACCCCTAATTGATTTTTAGGCACTGACCTAAAGTAAGCACCAACTCCCTAATTTGCAAGCTCCTACTTGTACAAGGCACCAACCCCTGAGGTTTTTCTCAAGCACCCAACTAAAGGAAGCATCGAATCCCTGATGTGCATGCACCAACTTGTAGAACATTGCAGATCCATTTTTCATAACATTTTGAGACTTAGATCCACATGTACTCTGTCACCTTATTATTTAGAGTTATATTGGTTGCTGTCACTACTTCAGATCTTAATCAGTGACACATATCTTTGTAAACCCAACTTGCTAATACCATCATGTTTTCCTATTTAAGATCTGACTCTATTCTATAAATCACCCCTCTCACTCAAATATTATCGCAACTCCTTTAGATTTTCCCAACTACACTTTTCTCACATTCAAATCTGATTACAACTTTTCAGATTTTCTCAGCAATTCTTTTTCAACCTCATATATCACATAAATGCTCATATTTGCCTCTTTTATCGATCAACAACTTCTCAAGTATTAAAAAATATCTTCTCTGGGTTCTTCTACTCCAGATCTTCTCTATTTTCTTTAGGCCCCCTCGTCCCTCATCATTTTCTCAACATCTGCTCAGTTACAAGTTGTTGTATATACTCCACAACCTGCAAGTTTATTTCTAACCCCTTAACACTCTCCAATAATAGATCTAATATATAGTTTTAATTATTCACCACATTAGCTTCCACTCTCTGTTATACATGAGTTGTACATGGGAGAAATAAATATCACGTCATCATGCCTTCTATTTATAGTTGTTGCACCTTTTATTTTGCTTATCAAATATAACACTCAAATGTCAAAATTATGCTTCAACCTCTAATTTCCAACTATATGACCACCAACTAATGTTCATCAATCACTCTATATTTTATAGCTATTACACGTCAAGTACCATGGGAATTCAAGCCCCTTTTTTCCATGATAAAATATTATCATTAACTGTATCAATAGACTAATTCAATTCAACCATAAGAGTGCATGTCATTCTTAGCTCTCTTTCAACTGAATTTGGCATCCAGAATGCCAAATTTTAATAGTGAAGTGCCTCAACCTTCATCCCTCTTCACAAAATACCATGACCTCAAAATTTTTCCTTATACTATCAAAGGATAGTGAAGCACCTCAACCATTAGTGATCTACCCATGTGATCAAAACCTAGAAGCACAACTTTAAATCTAAAGTTGATTAGCTCTGCAATTTGGTATATGGGTTTTTTTTGCTCTGGAATTTGTGCAAACATCCCATAGGTGTGAATGCCTAGATATACCTCTTATAGTGAAAATTCCTTGCCACGTCAACTGGCTATCAGTTACCTGTATCAACTACCAACTGAACTCTTTCAACCAATCCAATTATGTTGTGTCATCACGTTGATGTCACCATCCTGCTACGTTAGTGACACCTACGTCTCCACTTGTGCCTTTGCTAGTCACTAACACCTCTTACTTCAACTAATCGTTGATTAATTTCACACTCGCTTACTCAACGAATTTGTCTAATTGCAGAGCCTCCCTTCCTGTTAGACAGTTAATGGAGGGGTTGAGGTCCACAATTTATCACTTCTAGAACTAACCCCTGCACACATTCCTCGAAGTGTTCCATAATCCAATCACCACATGCTTGGATCCAATGATCTATATAAATTGCATGGCACTCTGTATGCATGAAAATTAATAAGGTGTAGTCCACAATTTGGTGTTTTGTGCATACAAAACCAACACATTACTACTAAAAACACTTAGAAAAAATCATCAACATTGACTTTTGTTTACAAATAGACCCTTTGGCATGAATCCCAAAAATTTTCCATGTCACTTTTTTATGTCATCTTTTCCACATGGTAGTTTCTATGTGGTGCAGAATGTCACTTAGATTTTTCCCACTTGGCCACCCAAAAGGTCTAGAATCACCTACCATGTGCCACACTACTAAGGTGCTACATTTCCATATTGGCCATGTCATTGATACCTATCTTCCACATGTCTCTTAGTTATTACACCACATCGTCTCTTGGAAAAGTCACTACCACTTATATTTAGTACATAGAGGGTTCCAAGTTTTGATGTTTTTCATTGATTTACTTTGTTATTTTGAAAAGATCGGGACATGAATTTTATGTTATTTACAGTGACAGGGTGTTCTTCTATCTCACAGAGTTTGTTAATCGTGACAATCATCCAATTACAAAACCTTTGAAAACCATTTTACTTCTATCTCACCTACATGACATGAAATTTCCTATTTTTTGACAAAATAGGTTCCCGTTAGCGGATTCCATCAACCACAACATCATTCCACTCTAGACCTTTGCAAACCTTTTATTTATACTTTTACTCCATGTTTATACTTTGACTAATGCACAATTTTTTAGAGTATCTTTTCCATGCTTAAATTAATTCAAATGAAGGAAATTTTTCTTATCTTCGGTCTTGTAATGCGAGCTTCTATTGTCAATATACCACTGATCATTCTTTTCTTGACCACATAGGGCTAGATATCATTTCTCTTCTTGTTATTCCTTTCTTTTCCATATCTTTCTTTCATTCTACTAGATCTACATAGCAGCATTAATTGGGATGCTTCTACTTTCACTTGCTTGAAGTTTATGGTTGTCATCTTTGATACCTTCAAGGAGGTTCATTCTTTTACCATTACTCTTATGATCTTAGTAAATCCATTGTACAACTTCCAATATAGAATGCAAATCCATATTCTTCTTCATTTTTATACTTATTTTCCTTTAATGGTTGAGTTACTTCTTTTGTTTGCTCATTCTGAAAAGTAGGTCTAACTTTTCCATATCTACACTCAACTGCTTGGTGCCCATAATTGTTACATTTATTGCACTCAAAAATATCTAAGAAAGGGGAAAACGAGTTGTAATTTAAAAAAAAAAAAAA